>PVKP010010593.1:0-64219 GCA_004027715.1 Plecturocebus donacophilus
TCTTTGCATTGGGTTAGAACATGTTCTTTTAGCTCACAGAAGTTTCTTATTATCCACCTTCTGAAGCCTGATTCTGTGAGTTCATCACACTCATCCTCTGTCAAGCCTTGTTCTCTTGCTGATGAGGAGCTGCGATCCCCTGTAGGAGGAGAGGCATTCTGATTTCGGGTGTTCTCAGCCTTTTTGCACTGATTTCTTCTCATTTTTGTGAATTTATCCACCTGTCGTCTTTGTAATTGCCAACTTTCAGATTGGGTCTCTGAGTGGACGTCCGGCTTGTTGGTGATGAAGTTTTTTCTGTTTCTTAGTTTTCCTTCGGGGGGCGCCCCTTCCCTACAGAGCTGGGCCTTCTCGGGTTCAGCTGTGCTTGTTCTCGGTCCTCCGTGCTTCCAATTGCTGTTCTCCTTGTGGGGATGGGACCAGCTGAGCCCGACTAAAAGGGCATCCAGTCCCGTACAATCCGCACCGAGAGGCGCCGCACCGGCCAAAAGAGTTGCGCTGGCGACCTGTGTGGCTCCTTCGCCGGGAATCTCCCAGTCTGTGGGCATCAAAAATTCATCTGCAACTGCGGCGTCCACTCGCTCTCTGCACTTTCACTGGGAGCTACAATCCTGAGCTGCAGCTACGTGGCCATCTTGGATCTCTCTCCCTCTTTCTTTTTCTTTCTTTCTTTTCTTCCTTTCTTTCTTTTTCTTTCTCTCTCTTTCTTTCTCTCTCTTTCTTTCTCTTTCTCTCTTTCTTTTTCTTTTCTTTCTTTCTTTTCTCTTTCTTCCTTCCCTTCCCCTCCCTTCACCTCCCTTTGCTTCCTTCCTTCCTTCCCCTCCCTCCCTTCCTCTGTCTCTCTTCCTTCCTCTCTCTCTTTCCTCTCTCTCTCTCTCTCCTCTCTCTCTCTCTCACTTGCTGTCTTTCTTTCATTTTTGGCCTAGGCTGGAGTGCAGTGGCATAATCACAGCTTGTCAGAGCCTTGACCTCCTGGGCTCAGGTGATCCTCTGTCCTCAGCCTCCTGAGTAGCTGAAATTGGAGGCAAACACCACCATGTTCAGCTAATTTTTAAATTTTTTTGGTAGAGACGGATTCTTCCTGTGTTGCCCAGGCTGGTCTTGGACTCCCAGCCTCAAGCAATCCTCTTACCTTGGCCTCCCAAAATGCTGGGATTGCAGACATGAGCCACTGCACATGGCCTCAAGATTAAATATATTGAATAGAGAAAATAAATTATATTTATAGTCAATAATTCTCTAAGCCTTAAACAAGGGTTGGATACAGATTTTGTGAGAACTAAGCTTAATCAATTTTAAAACTTTCATTAAACAAAGTGATGTCAAAATATAAATGCAAAATTAGAACAAAACTGAATATCTGCTTAGAATGAGAAAACAAAGCTGATAAATACCATAGACCTCACAAATCCCAGAAAAATAACATAGCATTTTTAAATTAACATAATCTACAGTATTTTTCTCTATCACTTTGGACTGTATGTTTGATTACCTCCTCATATGACAATGATTTTGTAATATCATTTTCTAAAGAGAAAATAACGCTTTGGGAGGCCGAGCCAGGCGGATCACTTGAGGTTGGGAGTTTGAGATCAGCCTGACCAACATGGAGAAATCCTGTCTCTACCAAAAACAAAATTAGCCGGGAGTGGTGGTGCATGCCTGTAATCCCAGCTTCTTAGGAGGCCGAGGCAGGAGAATCGCTTGATCACGGGAGTCAGAAGTTATGGGGAGCAGAGATTGCACCATTGCACTCCAGCCTGGGCAACAAGAGGGAAACTGCCTGAAAAAAAACAAAAGAGAGAAAATAAAAAGATACATCAGTTCTTTTGTCCTGGTCATCAAAGTACTTTCTTTAAATTGACAGACTGGAAACTTTTTTACAGCTTCACAACTCATAATAGATAATACCAAGTAAATTTTTAGTGTTGTTACTGAATTGGGAAAACCTCTAACAAGTTTCTTCATATATGAAGTGGAAAACCTTGGGTCATGTCAAGTTCTCCTCTATAAAATCTAACCTTAACACATTCTTATGGCACAAGAATCATCATTTCAAGAACTTCATGGTAGAAGCTGAGGTAAAAAAATAAAACAATAAGTAAAATAAGACTTTTATATTTGAATATGCTTGGCTTTAGTGAAAACACCAAATTCAAGATTAACGTGTCATGAAACCATGGTTTTTGGAAGTTGAGGCACTTAAACACTCCAGATTTGTGAAATGACTGAAATTGGGAAGAACCAGGCCCGCACCCCCCAGCCCCCCCTCTTTGGAGCAGCAAGGCAGTGGCCTGGGAACCCGACTCTACGGGTGAGAGCCCTGTTGCTCAAGCAGGTCCCTTGGCGTCCGAGAAGAAAAGCATTGTGGTGCATGTTAACAAATGAGCAGTTTTGATTGGGCTGTTCACCTGGAGGACAGGAGAAACATTAAAGTTTTGGCAAGAAACAAGTCAAGGAAAATAGAATTCGGTAGAGAGCTGAAGAGGAGGTGAGCTGTGACTTTAGCCCTGGCAGCGGCCTAAGTGTGATCAAAGAAGCAGTGACTCTGCAGCGCTCTCCCCGCAGAGGAGACGACAACCTTCTGCAAAGACGGAAGTTAGAACAGCTGCTTGCTACTCTGAAGGGACAGCCACGTGGACTGAAGTACACACACTAAGTCCTCTGAGACACGAGTAATGTGTGAACGTGTATGTGTGGTGTATGAAAGATTTTGTTTCTTTTCTTTTTCTGTTATTTATTTATTTTTTTGAGACAGAGTCTTGCTCTGTTGCCCAGGCTGGAGTGCAGTGGCATGATTGTGGCTCACTGCAACCTCCAGACCTCCTCAGTTCAAGCAGTTCTCTTGCCTCAGCCTCCCGAGTAGCTGGGATTATAGGCATGTGGCACCAGGCCCGGCTAATTTTTGTACTTTTTTAGTAGAGACGGGTTTCACCATGTTGGCCAGGCTGGTCTCAGAGTCCTGACCTCAAGCGATTCACCTGCCTTGGCCTCCCAGAGTGCTGGGATTACAGGCATGAGCCACCACGCCCAGCTTTGTTTCATTTTTATAACAATAAGCCAGAGGCCAACAATGCATGCTCATGTCAATGACTTTCTTAATAAGTCAATGTTAGGGCCACTCTTGGGGCTATACATCCCATATCATCATCTCTAGAACTCACAAGTGAGCTCGTGGTCACCCCCTTACTGCTCATCCTTGGGGGATCATTCTCATTCCCAGCACAGCTAACAGCTCCACAGTCTACGCAGTCCACAGTCTATACAGTCTAACTTGCACCAGAAACCCAGAAGTCATTCTAGATATCTCTTTGCATCTTTACTTTAACATACAGGTTATAGTTTATGTCTATATCTTTGTTTGCCTCTTTCTGTAAAAAATTGATAGAGCTACTCCATCAGAGTGCAAGTTCATTGAAAAAAAGGTCTTAATCCCATTTCAGTATGTCTAAGACTTCAGGCACTATCTTGAACTCAAAACATATTTGTGAGCTGAAATAATACTTTTAAACCCAAAAAGGTTTAATTATATACCACAGAATGTATTTAAACATTCAAGCATTTTCACTTTTTTTTTTTTTAATAAAGATCAAAGATTTTAAATATTAGTAGTCAAAGATCAACTCTCCTGGCCTGTATAGGATGGTTTGTTCCCTAATGGCTATGCAGAGTAAAGTTCTATCAGACTCCTCTGCTACACTCGCAGGTCAGATGTCTTCACTCACTGGCAGGAACACCTCAAAGTGTCATTCAGGCCTGAGGATGGTGCCCTTTCTAGTTGGGAGGTGTTTGGACCATCCATATTTTTAAACAGACTCACTCAATAATTGCACAGCATTATGTATCTGAAGGCAAAAAATGAATCAATAATTCTTCTAAGTAGTGTAAAGAGAACTGTTTCTAGATTTATCCACCAAATGTTATTGCATTACACATAAAAAAATCATGATTTTCATCCTTAAGTGTCTTCTATTCTAAAAATAGAAAAAGACTGACACACCTAGAGATAGATAAGAATGTAGACAAACAGAATGAGTGTTTCTGACTTCATTCCAAAGGAAACATTCCAAACTGAATTAATTAAGAAATTTCTAGCTCTCTACTTTCTTCTTCCTTAAAACTTCCTTTTTGTCTTTTTTTCATGGAAAGAATTATTTTGATTTTACCTTTTGATTAATCCTTTTTCCCCCATCCTCCTTTTCTTTCATTACCATCATGGCAGTAGGAGATTAAGGAAGATTTCTCAGTGAAAATGATGGTGTGGTAATTTTCCATCTAATTTTGACATTTTTTAAAAAAAAACTTCTTTATCACTCATAACCATCCTGCATTTTAATTTTCTTTGTCTTCATTCCTATTCACATGTCCCCCTTGAATCAAACTTATTTTGAGAAATTGAAACCACTACTTTTCATTCCAGAATCACTTCATTGTATTTGACTTGAGTGGTTGATCTTTGCTTGTGAGTTTCTTGAGCGAAGTCTCATGTGTTGAGCACAGATTATGCAATGAGTTCCTGAAACATGAAAGCATCTTCCCTCTCATACCATGTCAAGTTTTGGCTGTCATCTTTCTGTAGGGTTAGTTGTAGACAACTGCTTATTCAAGATAAATGTCCAACAGGGTATTTGCTTGATTATTTATGGTTGATCAATTTCCACTTAATCATTGAAACTAGAACCAGTTGCTTAAGACTGTGACAAAATGGTGTTTTTCCTCATTTTCTAATGAGTCCAACGTAGCTATTTCTTTCTTTCTTTCTTTCTTTCTTTGATAAAGTAAAATGTCTCTGATAAAACTGATTTGTAACATGCATTTACTGCTTTGTTTTCTCTTGAATGTCTTGTTTATCTCAGTAGTGGTATAAATGGGAAATACATGGAGACCCATTGTCTAAACACTTATGGTGCTCCGAGGGTGAGGCTTAGTACCAATGAACAGAGACCCACAGGTGGCTTCTTCAGAAAGAGAGAAAATGATTTGCCTTTCAGATTTGCTCAGCTTGCATTTCATTTATTCTGTAAAGAGCCAATAATGACACATACACTTCGGTTCAAATTTAATTTATGCTGTTTGTTGTTTAAAATGTCACAGTATCTGTTCTATTTACCAGGGGGCTGTTCAACAAGGCTGGCCAGTTTTCTTTGAATTCCAGTATTTTCATGCTATGGGGAATTAGGTGTTTAGCTCAGAGTTGTGTTTGCCTAACGCCCCACTGTCAAGACTGGGCGTCCCTGGATACTCCAACAAACATCTGGTCTGAGGATGCAGTTCTGTTAAAAATAGCAACAACAACGACAATCTGAGGAGGAGGTGGCATTGCAATTCTGCTTTCGTGTTTGCTGATTGTCTCAGTCGGCATTCTCTGGCATACTTGAGACCAAGATGTAGGAAGGTAGTTTGCTGAGTCAACCCAGGAAATACAGATGAGGGCATGGGGAAAGGGAGGAATGGCAGTGGAGAAGGAGGAAAGAGAGGAGTAATGCCCTGGGTAGCTAGGGCATTTGTCCCCTTACCCCACCCCGAGGCTCTTACATCCCTAACAGTTGCAGCTGCCTAGCATGCTGGCGGGGCAAGCTGGCATGACTTGGGCACCTGAGAAAAACCCAGGCAGGGCCACAAAGAGAGAATCTCCCAGGTGCTCAGAAATTGACCTCTGCCAATGTCGAAGTGAGCTCAGGTACAGTGGACATAGAGCATCTGCTATACTAATGCATGAAGCTTCCTTGTAGAAACCTGCGTAAGCCTTGTTCTTAGGGCAACTGCTTTGAAGATACTGCTAATTGGATGTTAGCTTTACTGGCCTTCTCATCTGACAAATGTCTATCCTGTCTGGAAGAGAATGGCATTGCATCCCAGGCAAATTACTGACAGTGATGAGTAGCACTGTGGTCTTGTGCTGAAGAACACAGACTCAGGGGCCTGACTGCCTGAGTGCGGATGCTGACGTTAACACTTACTACCTGTGTGATACTGAGCCAGTTACTGAATATCTCAGTCCCAGGTCCACATCTATAAAGCAGAGAGAATCAGAGTGTCTGTCTCAGAGCTGTTGGAAAGACCAACTGAGATCCTAAATATAAAGCTCTTAGCACGCCGACTGGCACACCGAGGCAAAGATGAGTTGTTACCATGATAAGGTAGTAATGTCTGCTGCTGCTTCTCAGCTGAAGGGATGAACAGTTGAGAAACTGGTTTTTTCATTAAAAGCATATTATTAGCCAGTCCTAAAAAGACAAATACTGCATGGTTCCACTTATGTGAGGTACTTAGAGTAGTTACGTTCATACAAACAGAAGGTGGTTACCAGGAGCTGGGAGGACAGGGGAATAAGAGCTATTGGTTAACGGTTATAGAGTTTCCATTTTGCAAGGTGAAAAAGTAGTGGACATTGGTTTCACAACATCATACATATATTTAACACTACTAAACTGTACATTTAAAAATAGACAAGAAGGTATATTTTATGCCATTTTTTTTACCATAATTAAAAGTAAAATCTTTTAAATAACATTTTGTAGAGGGATTGGGCACGGTGGCCCATGCCTGTAATCCCAGAACTTTGGGAGGCCGAAGTGCATGGATCACTTGAGCTCAGGAGTTCGAGATCAGTCTGGACAACATGGAGAAACCTCGTCTCTACTAAAAAAACAGAAATTAGCCAGGTATAGTGGCACATATAGGTAGGAGGATCACTTGAGCCAAGGAGGCAGAGGCTGCAGAGAGTTAAATTGTGCCACTGCACTCTAGCCTGAGCGACAGAGCAAGACCTTGTCTCAAAAACAAAACAAAACAAAACAAAAAAGCTGTATTTTTGATGAGCTTCATTAGCCATCGTTTGGACATTATATTCATCAAATGTAATCCACAGTCAATTGTAAGCATTGCTCTCATTTTTGTGGTCCTTTATTTCGACGTTGGAATCTGGAGGTGATTTCAGATCACCCTATGTGTAAAATCCATGTCTCCCCAAATGCTACTAAAATTACTCATTTGGTCTAAGTGTGGTGGCTCATGCCTGTAATCCCAGCACTTTGGAAGGCCGAGGTGGGTGGATCATCTGAGGTCAGGAGTTCGAGACCAGTTTGGCCAATATGGTAAAACCCTATCTCTACTAAAAATACAAAAAATTAGCCAGGAATGGTGGTGGGCGCCTGTAATCCCAGCTACTCAGGAGGCTGAGGCAAGAGAATCGCTTGAACCCGGGAGGCGAAGCTTGCAGTGAGCCGAGGTTGCACCACTGCACTCCAGCCTGGGCAACAGAGTAAGACTCTGTCTCAAAAAAAAAAAAAAAGGAAGATTCATTTGGGGCACCCAATTAAAGACTCTAGCCAGTTAAAGAGCTTCACTGTCTGCCACAGAAAATCAAAGCAGTTGTTTTTAATATAAATGCTGCCTCTTAAACAGTAAGGTTCCAACAAAGTCAGGAGGATAAAAAAAAAAAAAACAAAATTCAGGAGTTTCTGGATAACCAAACGTGGAGGTTCCTGGAGGATGGCAAGTCTAGGGAAGGCATGCAGGCTCTGTGCCCCTTCCCGCATACCTTACCCTATGCATCACTTCATCTGTATCCTCTGTAATATCCTTTAGAATAAACCAGTAAAAATAAAACACAAACAAACATAATTCAGAAGGTTTACAGATCAAGATAGATAACTCTCCTTTCAGTCAGCATTCACACTCAGGGTAGATTCAATTTTCTGACTGAAAATTCAGGGATGTAGAAAGCCAATTCTTTAAAAAGATCATTGTGTAAAAGAAGATGTCAGGCCAGGCGCAGTGGCTCATGCCTGTAATCCCAGCACTTCATCGGGCCAATGCAGGTGGATCACTTGAGGCTAGGAATTCAAGTCCAGCTTGGCCAACATGGTAAAATCCTGTGTCTACTAAAAATACAAAAATTAGCCAGGCATGGTAGCACATGCCTGTAATCCCAGCTACTCTGGAGGCTGAGGCATTAGAATCACTTGAACCCAGGAAGTGGAAGTTGCAGTGAGCCGAGATTGCACCACTGCACTCCAGCCTGGGTGACAGAGTGAGACTCTGTTTCCACCCCTGCCCCTAAAAAAGATGTCATACAAATCCAATCAGATAAAGTCCAGAACTACCAAAGCAGCCCGGGGCAGTGAAGCCCCAGGAATTGTATTCTAGCTCTAGGTCCCAGGATGAGAAGACCTGCAATCCTGTAGAACATTTAAGTGACTAAGAAGAAAGTAAATTTCAGGTATGACCCATTATTTACTAGTAATTTCACTTTTAAAAAATTTTCTCTGAGGGATTTTTGCAATTAGCAAGATCATGATGATATCAGAGAAGTACAGAACAATCTCTCAAAAGTGTTCCTTGAGATAGTAATGCTTGGGTGTGGCCCCCATTTCCCAGGCCTGGTTCTTAGTTTCAAAATCCAATTTTTTTACTTCCCAGTTGTTTGAGATCAAAGGACCAAACCCTGAGAAATGACCTGTGATCCTCTAGATTGTCAGTAATATTGAACTGTAGGATTGTAGGATTTTTCCTAGGTGATTATACATCTTTTCTGAAACTGACTTAGATTAACCAAATTTATAAAAGGCTGATGTATACAGTAGACTTTCTTTCTTTCTTTTTTCTTTCTCTCTTTCTTTCTTTCTTTCTTTCTTTCTTTCTTTCTTTCTTTCTTTCTTTCTTTCTTTCTTTCTTTCTTTCTTTCTTTCTTTCTTTCTTTCTTTCCTTCTGAGATGGAGTTCTGCTCTTGCTGCCTAGGCTGGAGTGCAATGGTGCCATCTCAACTCACCCCAACCTCTACCTCCCAGGTTCAAGTGATTCCCCTCCCTCAGCCTCCCAAATAGCTGGGGTTACAGGCTTGTGCCACCATGCGTGGATAGTTCTTTAGTTTTAGTAGAGATGGGGTTTCTCCATGTTGGTCAGTCTGGTCTCTAACTTCCAACCTCAGGTGATCCACCCGCCTTTGCCTCCCAAAGTGCTGGTATTACAGGCGTGAGCCACCTCGTCCAGCCCAGGCCCCAGTTTCTTATCCCAAAGTAAAGGTATTAATTAGAAGACTGCTTATGTACATGAAATTAGAAATAAAGAGCGTGGGATAATCTTAAGACTCATATGAACCAGAAAAAAAAAAATCACCCTTGTCTTCCAGCAGCCTATACCTCTCTAATAATTTTAATATATGGCTTCAGTTAGCAGTATTAGATTTTGCACTAATAAATTCTTGATCTCTACTATAATATCCTTTTTTAAAGCTCCAGTCAGACCGTCTTCTCTTAATACATTTGCCCCGACAGAATATACTCATTAGGTTCCAGCTTTCTTAGTTACAGTCACATTCTTTCTCTGCTTTCTTTAGATAACAAAGAGACAGACTTCTTGGGCTTGGATCTTCCCCAAACTCTCCCATGTATTTACTGGAAATCTCTTGACTTCTTTCTGCTGATTCCATTTGGGTCAACTGGTCTACTTTCACTTTTAGATGAGAATGATTCCTTAGGATGTCTCATTTAAGAAGGTCAAACTATTTACGACCATTCTTGAAGTTTGCAAAGGCTTTTGCTATGCAGTAACAGCAAAGGAATTAGCATAAGAAAAGAATTAGCATGAAATAAGATTGTTTTGCTACCTATGGCATTTCTGATATCTAGCATAGTGTCTGAAGCATAGTAGGCATCCAGTAAGCCTGATATGTATGTCTTGATTGCTGCTGCCATAGAAGTAATGCCAATCATAAAATGGCTACAAGTTTAGTCTATCTCTCTCATCTGCTGTCACCCTCTTGCCTTCCACCTTAGGAAGATACAGCAAGAAGGCCCTCACCAGATGCCAGTACATTGATATTTAATTTTCCAGCCTCTATAATTGTGAGAAATAAATTCTTTTCTTTATAAATACCTCAGTCTGTGGTATTCTGTTGTAACAACACAAAACAGGCTAAGATACCATTCAAATAGGATTTCATCCCCAGTCCCCTCTTGCTGAGGTCATCAGGGCCTCCACATTATGAAATACATTGGTTGACCTTCAATCTTCATTTGACTCTGTGAATCACTCCATGTTCTTACACATTCTTCACCTGCTATTCGAGACTCCACATTCATTACCCTGGGGAGGGCACCAAGCCATTCACGAGGGATCCACCCCCATGACCCAAACACCTCCCACTAGGTCCCATCTCAAGATCCCATTTCAACATGAGATTCAGAGGAGACAAACATCCAGACTATATCAAGATATTTATCCAAATGAGTTGAAAACATGTCTACACAAAAGCCTACATAGGATGCTTCTAGCAGCTTTATTCATAATTATCAAAACCTAGAAACAACTTAGATGTTCTTCAGTTCCAGATAAATAAACTTTGGTACAACCAGATAATAGAGTATTATTCACAATTAAAAAGAAGTAAGCCATCAAGTCACTAAAAGACATGCAAGAACCTTAAATGCATATTACAAAGTGAAATAAGCTGTATTAGGGTTCTCCAGAGAGGCAACAAATAGGCGATAGATCAATAATAGATTTGATGTGTGGGATAGATAGGTAGATAGATAATAGATCAGATGAATGAAATAAATAGGTTAGGCAGATAATAGATTAGATGAATGGAATAGGTAGATTAGATGGATTAGATAGATAAATAGATTAGATGGATTAGAGAGATTTGATGGATGGGATAGACAGATGGGATGGATAGATGGATGAACATATACATAATGGATTATATGAATGGGATAGACAGACTGGCAGATAGCTAGACAGCTAGATAGATAATAGGTGATTTACTATGACAATTGGTTTGCATCATTATGGTGACTGAGAAATCCCACAACAGACCATTTATAAGCTCGAGAACCAAGGAAGCTCACAGCATGACTCAGTCTAGGTCCAAAGGCCTCAGAACCAAGGATTTTGATGGCATAAGTAGTTAGAGGTCAAAGGCCTGAGAAACTGAAGGGTAGCTGGTGCAAGCCCCTAAGTCTAAAGGCTATAGAGCCTGGAGTTCTGATGTCCAAGGGTAGGAGAAGGAGGGTGCCCCAGCTCCTGGAGAGATTGAGAATTCCCCTTCCTTCTGCCTGCTTGTCCTATGTGAGCACTGCCAATATTGGTGAGGGCAGATCTTCCTTAGTCTACTGATTCAAATGCCAACCTCTTCTGAAAACATCTTCACAGACACACCCAGAAATAATGCTTTATAAGCTGAGTATCACTTAATGCAGTTGAGTTGAGCGCTAAAATGAACCATCACAGAACCCAATTGGAAATGGCTGCATACTGTATGATTCCAACTCCATGACATTCTGAAAAAGCAAAACGATGGAGATAGTAAAAATTTCTGTGGTTACCAGAGGTTGGTGGGGGAGAGAAGGAAGAATAGGCGGAGCACATAGGATTCTTCTTAGGGCAGTGAAACTATTCTGTGGGACACTACAATGCTAGATACATGTATTAAACTTGTCAAAACCCACAGAATGTACAAAACCAGGAAGAAACCTTGATGAGAACTGCTGACTCTGTGTGATAATGATGTGTCATCACAGGCTCTGATTGTGGGGATACTGAAAATGGTGGACACTGAGCATGCGTAGGGGCAGAAAGTCTATAGGAACTCTGTACTCTCTGCTCAATTTTGCTGAAACCTTAAAACGGCTCCAGAAAATTAAGTTCATATTTAATAAATAAATGAATAAATATGGTATTGTTTTTCAAAGTCTCCAAGCTGGGCACAGTGGCTCACACCCTGTAATCCCAGCACTTTGAGAGGCAGAAGTGGGCAGATCTCGAGGTCAGGAGATGGAGACCATCCTGGTTAACACGGTGAAACCCCATCTCTACTAAAAATACAAAAAATTAGCATGGCATGGAACCCTATTTCTAATAAAAAAAAAAATACCAAAAAAAATTAGCCAGGCATGGTGACGGGCACCTGTAGTCCCAGCTACCTGGGAGGCTGAAGCAGGAAAATCACTCGAACCTGGGAGGCAGAAGTTGCAGTGAGCAGAGAGCGCGCCACTGCACTCCAGCCTGGATGACAAGAGTGAGACTGTCTCAAAAAATAAAAAAATTAAAAAAATTAAAAAGCCCCCAGACATTGCCAAATGCCATCTGAGGCCAAACTTGCCCCTGGCTGAGAATCACTGATTACATTTTAGGCAAATTGTATCAACAGCGGCTACAAATAGTGATGTGGTGATGACGGAGACGGTAGGTGATGGGATCAAGAGTTAAAGAAACTCACTTTGTGCAACATAGTAGCTAACCCTCATTTAAGGGAGGAAACATTTAAGCTGAGGCTTGTTTTCTCTCTATCCCTATGGAGTTAGCCCCAGGGATAGAGAGAAAACATCCAGGTGAAGGGGGTCAACTTGCAAGGCTTTGAGGCAGGATGGTGTCTGGGACAGCTGAGGTGCTCGCTGTAGAATAGAGACAAGCAGGGCAGCGGGAGATCAGCCCAGAGTGCCTTCTGAGTCGCATTAGGCTGAGCCATTTCCAGTCACGATAGGGGACTGGACATTTAAACTGAGAGTGATGGCTAGCTCCAGAGGGGGTTAAGCAGAGAATGTCATAACCTGACTCACTTCAAAAAAATGAGGGACTTAACATTGAAACCTTGACGTGGTGGTCAATTTTATGTGTCTACTTGGCTAGGCTATAGTGCCTAGTTTTGGGGGAAAACACTAACCTAGATCCTGCTATGAAAATCATTATTATTATTTTGAGATGGAGTCTCCCTCTGTTGCCCAGGCTGGAGTGCAATGGCAGCATCTCGGCTCACTGCAACCTCTGCCTCCTGGGTTCAAACGATTCTCCTGCCTCACCTCCTGAGTAGCTGGGATTGCAGGCACCTGCCACCACACCCAGCTAATTTTTGGATTTTTAGTAGAGACGGGATTTCGTGATGTTGGCCTTGCCATGTTGATCTTGAATGCCTGACCTCAGGCCATCCTCCCACCTCAGCCTCCCAAATTGCTGGTATTATAGGCGTGAGCCACCATGCTTGACCTATGGAATTATTTTATAGATGTGGTTAATATCTACAATCAGGTTACCCTGTGTAAGGGAGATTGCGCTCAGTAACATGGGTGGGCTTTACCTAATCAGTTGAAGGCCTGAAGAGAACCAATGAGGTTTCTTAGAGAGGAAGGAATTCTGCCCAAGACTGTAACATAGAACTTCTGTCAGCGTTTCCAACATTCGGGCCTGCCCTGCATATTTTGAACCTGGCAACCCTCCCAATTGTGTGAGACGATTCCTGAAATTAAATCTCTTAACATATATCCTGCTGGTTCTGTTTCTCTAGTGAGCCCTGACTGATGTGCTTGGCTGCAAAGAAATTGTGGCCAATGATTAGATTTGATAACTTCTTCAAGGACAAAGACTGTGGCTTGTTAAGCTGTGAAATTCTACCTCTTCTCTCAGCAGCTTGGGTAGCTGTAGCTGACATTGAGGCCTCAATTCTGGGAAGGCCTCGAGGGCTAATATTTGACAGCTAGAGAAACTGTGTAACCCAGATGCTCAGAGTTCGGAGACTTTCTGAGTCTTTGAGACTCAGCCCTGCATCCTGGGGCCATGTCTCTTTGTCGTCCACTGCTCTGATGTGGAGTGTTGCATATCACGAGGGATCAACAGAAAGCCAACTTCCAACCCTAGGGCTGGTCCACAAAAGAAATCAGCAAGTCTGCAGCACTGTGGACTCATTCAAAATCCGGTTCTTTCAATGGGTTGCTGGGCACAATCGTTTTTTCCACTAAGTCTGCATTTACCTTAGGCATGCAATCATTTATTCACCCTTTCAATCTTTCAACGTATTTCTGCAGTATCTGCTGTTCATAAGGTTCTATTCTAGGTCCTCAGGGTCAGAGTAAACAGAAGAGAGGCTCTACCCTCATGAAGCTTCCACTCTAGTGGGGTGATAGGTAGGAAACAGGCAAACCAAAAAAATGAACGAAATGATTGCAAGCTGTGGCAAGCACCGTAAGGGAATCAAAAAAGAGGCTGAGAAGGGAGTGTTTACTGGGTGGTTAGAGAAGGCGTCTCCAATTCACAAGTTGAAATCTGGAAAACAGGGAGAGGTTTGACCACGTGGAGGGTGGAGGAAGCGTTCCAGGCAGACAGTGCAGGGTTAGAAAGCCTCCAAGGGAGGAATCAGCTTCTCACCGTGAAGGATCTTGTGGAAATAAATGAAGACCAAGCAGATGAGAAAGGCAAAGGCTGTTTATTCTGGCTCATTTACTTATTCATTCATTGAACGCCTACTGCACACCAGGTACAAGGTTCAGCATTAGGAATACAATAGTAAACAAGACAGACACGGTTCCTGCCTCCTTGCAGTCCATACGGGAAGTGGGGTCGGGGGTGTCTACATTAAACAGGTATATGCTCAAGTGAATATATAATTGTACATGTTTGTAAGTGCTGTGGAGGAAAAGGAAAAGATCAGAGATCAAAATGATGGAAGTGGGGCTATTTTAGATTGTGTGATGAGGGAAGCAGCCATTGGCAAATATTTAAATTGAGGCATGAATGATAAGAAGGAATCAATGCAGTAAAAATCTGGGGAAAGTGAGCGTGAAGTCTCCGAGGAGGAAAGCAGAGAGAGGAAGCAACGCTGGCTCGGTGAGTAAGGAGAGCAGCTTACGAAGACGGTGGAGAGTGAGGGTGTGTCTGGGCGAGAACTGCTCTCTTGAAGGTCAAGGCAGCACAGTTCCCTTAAACAGAAAGGGACAAGGCTATTTAAATTTTTAAAAGATTGCTGTGGTTGGGTGGATGGGCTGGAGGGAAAGAAGTGAAGGCTGAGAGAAGGCTGGCAGGTCACTGAGGTTGTCCTGGTGAGACGTGTCAGTGGTGGGACCAAGCATTGAAGGTAGAACTCAGCAGAATGATTTGAGAGATGTTTTGGAAGTTGAATCGATGGATAAGATGTGAGGGAGAGGGAAGGGAAATGGAAAATGTGATCCCGAGTTTCTGGTTTGAGCAATGGATGGGTGGCTGGAGAATTCTCTTCCTAGACTTCCCCCACAGGTTTTCTTACCGATTTCAAAGGCTTGCTTTAAAAGGGTGTGATGGTAGCTTCATCATCGTCCACTGCTTCTCAAGTATTTCCTCTAGTTTTCTGTCGTTCTGTGGTCTTACTCTCTAATTTTCATGTTACTTAATCGCTTATGTACACCTGGCTTTGTAAAACTGGTATCTTTTGCTTTTTAATTTAGTCTAATATTTTCTTCCAGGTGTATAAGAAATGCATTCACATAATTAAACTTGTTTTGCTTTTACCATTCCAATTTAGTGAGCTCTGGGAGTGTGGTTGCATGTCCACAGAATATACTATATGAACAGCTAGACTATTAATGGGAGCTGTGTGGATCACTGGCCTCTCCCTCCCTATTTTGCCTTCCAACATAAAATTACATAGATATTCCTTCCATCAACTTACCTGACTTATAGCTCAATGAACTGTGTTCATTCGTATTTTCAAGCTTTACCAAGAGAACCTATTCCTTAGTTTAATCTTAGATTAAATCTAAGATGAGTTTAATCCTAGATTAAACCAAGGAATACATATTTTCGGTTGCACATTCTACTTTTAGCCCATTATTTCCCCCTTTTAAGGTTGACCTTAAAAGTTGAAATGAACAGCTATATTTACATAAGGCTGCTCTAAATCATATAGAAGCTTATTTTTTACTTTATATTTTTAGTTACATATATCATAAATGAATATATTCCCAATGTAAAACATCAAACCAAGAATTATATGAAACAGATCTAGATTTAAATATGTAAATTCTCCTTTATCTCTATATATATATATGCATGCAAATATCTGTATGTAATCATACTCTATCTACTGATATGCAACTTGTTTGTTACGCACATAGCAAAATATATTGAAGATCTTCCCATATCTATATATGTAACACTATTTTATTCTTTTATTTTTTTTTTTGAGACAGAGTTTTGCTCTTGTTGCCCAGGCTAGAGTGTAACAGGACTATCTTGGCTCACTGCAACCTCTGCCTCCCAGGTTCAAGCGATTCTCCTGCCTCCGCCTCCCGAGTAGCTGGGATTACAGGCATGCGCCACCATGCCTGGCTAATTTTGTATTTTTGGTAGAGCCGGGATTCCCCCATGTTGGTCAGGCTGGTCTCAAACTCCCGACCTCAGGCGATCTGCCCACCTCAGCCTCCCAAAGTGCCTGGGATTACAGGCATGAGCCACCGTGCCTGGCCCTATCTCATTCTTTTTTAATAACTGGAAATTATTTCAATGCCTGGATGTTCTATAGCTTTTTAAAACCACTCTCCTTTTAAGGAATATTAAGGCTGTTTCCAGTATGTTGCTGTCACCAGCAGTTCAAATGATCTTTCCTGTACATGTTCCTTTTGTACACATTTGAGTATTTTTGATAAATTCATAGAAATTAAGTTCTTTAGTCAAAAGTTATGTGCATCTCATCTACACCAACAATCTGTGTGAGTTTTTGACTTCATGTTCATATAGCCATCAACCCTGAATACGAATAACCTTCAAACATTTTTGCCAGTTTGGTGAAAGCATCTCAGTATTGTTTAAATTTGCATTTATTTCTTCATTAAGGAGTTGAGTATATACATTTATCATTGCTTTTTTTGATAAAATGCCAATTTATATTCTTTCCCCATTTTTCTATTGCCTTTTTATTTACAGAAGTTTTTGATTCATTTTGTATTCTAATTGATTGTTTATACACATTAAAATGCTGTCAGGCTGTCAGCCTGTTCCACATCTTCTCATTTGTTTATGGTATATTTTATCATGTAAATATTAAAAATTTTATGAAATTACATTTTTCAGTTTTTCTCCTTAGAGCTTATAGATTTTTTAATGCTAGGTAGAAAGCTCTTTCTCAACTCAAGATTATAAAAACTATTCTCTAGCTGTTATTAAAACATCAGAAAACAACAATGCTAGAAAGGCTGCAGAGAAAAGGGGATGCTTATACATTGTTAGTTCAGCCATCATGAAAAGCAGTTTGGAGATTTCTCGAAGAACTTTAAATGGAACTACCATTCTACCCAGCATTCCCATTACTGAGTATATAGCCTAAAGAAAATAATTTGTTCTACCAAAAAGATACATGCACTCCTATGTTCATTGCAGCACTATTCATAATAGCAAAAACATGGAATCAATGTAGGTACCCATCAGTGGTGGACTGGATAAAGAAAATGTGGTACATATACACCATGGAATACTATGCAGCCATGAAAAGGAATGAAATCATGTCCTTTGCAGCAACGTGGTTGCAGCTAGAGGCCATCATCCTAAGCAGACTAAGGCAGAAACAGAAAACCAAATAAATACTGCATGCTCTCAGTTAGAAATGGGAGCTAAACACTGGGTACTTGGGGACATAAAGATGGCAACAATAGACACTAGGAGCTAATAGAGGAGGGAGGGAAAGGGTTGAAAAGCTAACTGTTGGATACTATGCTCATTACCTGGATGATGAAATCAACTGAACTCCAAACTTCAGCATCACACAATATACCCAGCTAAGAAACCTGCAGATGAACCCCCAGAATCCAAAATAAAAGTTGAAATTATTTAAAAAAAGTTATTATGTGTTTTATCTTAATACTTTTTATAGATTAAAAATGACTTAGCTATTTATTATATTGAATATCTATTTTTTGTACATGGAGTTAGAGATCAAGTTTCTATTTCCAAAACATGGGCATTTAAATATCTGTTGAGTGAACAAATGATCTTAATTTTTTCCCAAAGAATTCTAATTATGCCAACGCCATTTATTGAATAGTTAACCGTTTCTTCACTAGATGAAATTATCGATATTCTCTACTAAATTCTCATAAACAGATTAGTCTGTTTCTGGCCCTTCATCACGTTCTATTGATCTCTGCTTGCGCTCTTATCTCACCATTTTAATAGCTATAGATTTCAAGTATGCTCTAATATTTGCTAGGGTCAGTTATTAAAATTCCTTTAGATATTCTTACATATTTTATCTTCCAAATGAACTTCAGAATTGACTTACGAAGCCCTATATAATTTGGTGAGGATTTTTAAGTTGGAATTACATCAGATTTATAGATAATTTGACATATGTTTAATCTTGATTACTCTTGTTGTCATAAGACAACCATTATAATTACAGATGTTTGGTTCTCATTTCTGGAAAACTAAGAATGCTTGTCTTAATATTAGCAATTAAGAATTGCTTAAAATAACTGAAAGTGTGTGTGTGTGTGTGTGTTTGTGCATCTTTAGATATCTCTTAGTATAGTGTCTAGCAGAGAGAAGCCATTCAATCATTATTTATGAAATAAATGTCATTATCACTTACAATCTGCAAATTATAATGACTCAATCCTTTTTGTAGCTTTTAAATTTGGAATAACTTAGGCTTAGAAAAAAGTTCCAAAAATACTCTAGAGAGTTCCTGTCTATTTTCACCTACCTTTCACTCATGTAGACATCCTATATAACCACAACACAGCATTGAAAGGAAGAAATCAACATTGATGTGACACAATTAATACTTCACAAACCTTTTTCACATTTCATCAGTTTTTTCCCTAGTGTCTGTTTGGATCCTGGAGTTGATGATATTTAATTGTCATATCTCCTTCATCTCCTTTAATTTGTGACAATTTCTCTCTCCTTGTTTTTCGGTGACCTTCATAGGTCACTGATAGGGTGTTGGCAGGTCATTTTGAAGACTGTCCCTCATTTTACATTTGTTTGGTATTTTCTCAGCATCAGATTGAGATGCTGCATTTCTGGGCTGAATGCAGGAGTGATAGTGTGTCCTCAGCGTAACATACCAAGACATACACGATGCCGCTTATTACTGATGATGTTAACTTTCACAACTGGATAAAGGTTGTGTTTGCTGGGTTTCTCCAGAGTAAAAATAGGATGTTCTCTTTTTAATTAATACATATCTTGTGGGAATATACTTTAATGCTATGTAAATATTAATCTCAGTTTCTATTCATGGTTTTGTCCAATAGTTTTATCATTCTTGGGTTGTTCTTGTGTTTTCCTAATAGTCATTTTATGTGTCCCTCATTTCTTTCATGTTTGTGAAATGAAGTTCTATTGCAAGGAAGAGTATCTCTTTCTTCCGTGTTGATTGATTTATATAAGTATAGACTTTTAGATATTTACTTTATTTGATGGGTTATAATCTGATATTATCATTATTTATTTTGTCACTCAAATTGTTCCAGCTTTGGCCATTAGGAATTCTTACAAATTGGCTCCTCTGTTCTTTTGACATGGCTCTATCATTTTTCAAACGTGTCTTTATTTTTTGGCACTACAAGATGTTCTGGGCTCATCTTATAGCTTCCATGCCAGAGCCCTGAAATCAATTAATTTCTCCAAGAAGTCTTTATTCTTTTTATCAGAGAATCATATTTAGAGCCAATATCTTGGCTCTAGGTATGCTAATTCTACCGGGTTGCCATTGTTCCTAGGTTTTTTCAGCAGACAGAGCTGGGAAATATATGTATATTAATCTGTGCATAGGCACATACCTATATATCTTTGTCTATCCATCTATATATATACATATTTACATATGTATATATTAAACACCATGAATTCATACTAATACCTTTAGTTTTAATACTATACCACACAATTCATTTTATTCTCCCCACTTTCCTTATTTGCAACTTTTTTCTCCTAAAGTGAAAAACTCAACTGTCAGTGTCCACATTATATTTACATATTTGTTCAATCCCAGTATAAACTTAAGTCATACTATGGACTTTTTTATTTTAAAAAACCCTTGGATATTATTTGATGTAATTCCTTTATTCTACAAATGAGAAAATCCAGACCCACAGTGATAAAGCTGCCAGAGGGAAGAAACAAATTACTAGATGAAGAGAATTATAAATGTCAGGATTTTTAATTTTAATATTGTATATATTTTACAGGAGAGTTTAGAAAAGACAGGAAGTGTAATGTCAGGTTACTGCTGAGAAGAGGCATTAATTCATTTCTTTCCTCCGCTACTGCTATTTAACTGAAGCCATTCTAGTTAACAAAGTAAGGCATTTGGTCAGCATGGCTTGTGTGTATAAAATAGCCAAAGGTCAGAAAAATTAGACACACTATTCATGCTGTGTTAAAACAGCCTCTGGAAAATGGAAGAACCAGTGTTCCATTACCATGTCTAATTTCCACAATTATAAATACAGTTTAATCTACAGAGGTCATTGAAGTTTACAGATCTGGTTACATGAAGTAGACATAAAGTGGGGATTTTATTTCTTCTTTCTCTTATAAATATGATCAACATCTTGTCTTTCATGATTCTATTGCAGTCATGGCAATTGAAAGTTGTAAAGGTGAGATAAACGGTATGCCTCCGGGAAAGCCATTCATTTTTGGAGCCTGAAAATGGACAGTTATATGTCATGTGTTGAAAACCTGATCTTTAAACTCCTTCAATGTCTCATCTCTCCTCTGCTATGGAGATTTGGGATCCTGTTTTAATGATGTCTTAGGAGTCTGATTTTCTTTGAGGTTGGAGAAGAGGAAGAGTTTATTCTCGTTAAAAAGTGAGCTATGGAAAGAGGTGCTCATGAAGCATCTGGGAACTGAAACATGAAACCTGTTTTCCCATAAAACAATGGCACATGTGATGATTGGGCTCTACTATCTGTTAATAACAAAACGTATATATCTTGTGCGTTGAAACCTAAATTCCACATATATTGTTATTGCTGTGGGAATATGTTTCCAAGCAATCAACTCGGAACTCAGCTCACAATTCGTGACACCCTGTTGATTTCATTTATTCATAGAATTTCAACAATTCTATTTTACTATATTTATAATTTGTTATTCCTAAATCTTTTTTTTCTTTTGAGGAGTCTCACTCTGTCACCAGGCTGGAGTGCAGTGACACGATCTCAGCTCACTGCAACCTTTGCCTCTTGGGTTCAAATGATTCTCCTGCCTCAGCCTCCTGAGTAGCTGGGATTACAGGCATGCGCCACCACACCCAACTAATTTTTGTATTTTTGTAGAGATGGGGTTTCACCATGTTGGCCAAGATGGTCTTGATCTCCTGAGCTTGTGGTCCACCCACCTCGGCCTCCCAAAGTGCTGGGATTACAGGCGTGAGCCACCATGCCCAGCCTCCTAAAACTTTTTTTGAGACAGAATCTCAGTCTGTCGCCCAGGCTATAGTGCAGTGTTGTGACCTCGGCTCACTGCAACCTCCGCCTCTTGGGTTAAAGCAATTCTCCTGGCCTCAGCCTCCTGAGTAGCCAGGATTACAGGCGTCATCCACCACCCATGGCTAATTTTTTGTATTTTTAGTAGAGACGGGGTTTCTGCTATGTTGGCCAGGCTGGTCTTGAACTCCAGACCTCAGGTGATCTGCCACCTCGGCCTCCCAAAGTGCTGGGATTACAGGTGTGAATCATTGTGCCCGGCCAAATTCCTAAGTCTTAATTCATGTTGTAGACACATTTTTATTTTATTTTTTGGCTTGGCCAGAACAAGACCTGGGAAATGGCAAATTGGAGCATTGCCTCGAACTTTGAGAGCTCTGCAAAGCTGGTAGAAGAATGTAGATATTTCCAAGGAAAGTTAGAAAGACTTCATGCATCTACAGTAGTTTCACAGATAATCTTCATCTTCTTCAAATCAACGACTTCTCACCAGTTTCAGACTTGTATCGTTACCCTTCTGAATTTTTTCTCCATCCTTTTGCATTTGATATATTTTTCACTTCATGTCATCTATAATGAAATATTTAAGTGGAGATGAGTATATAGTATTATTGTAATCAAGACTACACTCTGGGGATATGAGTTAGTCATGAATCTTTATCCTGATTCAAGATATTTATAAACATCAAAATTAGAGATGTGGAAAATATGATCTTGCTTTGTGTGTTTAAAAGAACTGACAGTTATTTCCGAGTTGTTTGATTGAAAAGGAGATCTATAAAATTGCCAGCTCACAAGACATTGAAGGGTTTACTGCTTAATTACAAAATAAAAATTCTTACCACGGAATAAGTAGTAATCTCTTTAAAAGGGGCCTTCATATTACAGAAGACACTATAATAAATCATTTTTTAGAAAATTTACTTATTTTTTATTCATTGGTATTTTACTGAATCTCTTTTCTTATTTTTCAAGGACAGAAATATTTCTCAGAGGAAGTTTTCTTTCTTTCAGTCCAACAAAGTAAAAATGTTTATAACAACACATGTGAGCTTGAGACAAAAACAAAAGGAAAAACAAACCAAACAAAAACCCCAGATACTGTTATTTTGAGGAAAACACCAAGAGGAATTGCGGAGGGTGGTGAAGGACTGATTTACACACATATGTTTGCAATAATAATTGAACAAAAAATTATACTCCAAATCGATTATATTTTATGTGTTTTTCTCTTTTCAAATGTGTTAAGATGAGAAAGTTTCTCTTTAAATTCACAAGGATTTGGAATGCTTAAATTGTTCCCATTACTCACATTAACAACAAGCGGCCTCACGGTGAGAAAAGAATAGTTCCCAGAGTATCTAAATGACATTCTGAAATGGGTCCTATCAATTTCACTATGTCATTACTCTTCTCATTTTTGATCCATTTCGCATTTGAAACAGGAAATTAAGTTATGGTAAAAAACATTTGTAAAAACCAGTCTACCTGTTGATGATGAGAGTAGACCGTTTAAAAGCTAGAGCTGACAGGACAGAATTCATTGAAAATATTCAGGAGAACATGGATAATATTTCCAGTCTTCAAGGGAAAAATATTTTGCCCTAGGAAAAAATTGAGATACTAGGGATGAGAAATCAGGTAACATTTTACTTTGTTACCAAAGAATCTTATTTAGATCATTTTTTAAGAAATTGATCTCTGATATAGACCCAAGTGACTGACCTCTCCACAATTCATATTAAAAATGACTTGCTAAGATTCTAAGATATTTCAAGTAAAATGTAACTCATTATCATGATTTTCTGCATTTTACAACAGTGCTCTCTGCAAATATAATTAAACATGCAGGGCTCAAATAACCTATGAGTAGTTGATCTTGATATGTGTCCCTCCAACTCAAATTAACAGATTGAAGCCCTAGCCTCAACTGTATTTGTGACTGTATTTGGAGATAGGGCTTTTAGGAGGCAGTGAAGGTTAAACGTATTTATAAGGGTGGGATCCTACTCTGATAGGATTGGTGGTCTTGTAAGAAGAGGAATAGAAGGAGTTATTTCTCTCTCTCTGCCATATGAGAACTCAGTAAGAAGGTAGCCATTTGCAAGCCAGGAAGAGAGCCTTCACCAAAAACGAAATCAGCCACAACCTTAATCTTATACTTTTAGCCTCCAGAGCAGTGAGAAATAAGTTTCTCTTAAGCCACACAGTCTACAGTATTTTGGTGTGGCTGCGTGAGCAGATGACTGTGACTTCTTTAGCAATATTTCCAATAAGCAGCCAGAACTTGTGATTTAAAATATTCCTGACCCAGCTTTCACATGTCCACTTCTTTAGCAATATTTCCAATAAGCAGCCAGAACCTGTGAGTTAAAATATTTCTGACTCAGCTTCTACATGGCCATATGCAATTCACAGTTCACAGTGTAGTGACCAAACTGTGATACAGGCTGAGCTGGCTTCTGGAACCACGAAACTCCAAGCTTTCTGACTTTTGCTTTTGTGGTGTCTCATCTCCATATCACACGAAAACAAATAAGGGTCTGTTAATGACAGTTTCCACTTGAGTACAGGTAGCCTCTCGGCATTGTTCTTGCTTTAAGTCTCTTAAATTCAAAGTTTTAATGAAAGGCTAACCAAATGGTGGTTTTGTTTTTGGTGGTGGTGGTTGTTTTCATAAAGGTGGGTTGTTTTATCACTTGTTACCGTGGAAGTCATATCACTTTTACAGGTGGAACTTAAAGGCTACTCCATGAGTTGTTTTAGGGTGATGTGGAGACTGAGGTATCAGAAGAAAGAGTACTTATTTCTATGCTCAGCTCTGCTTTGCTCTTTCTGGAAGAATAATCTCTGGGCTAGTCCAGATGGATTTATTATCAGCCTATTAACAGGAATGATGAGAGTGTTGAGGTATTGCTCAATGTTTTATCTGTTTATTTTTGAGTTCCAGCCTCAGGATTAAGAGACTGCTTTACCTTGTATAAGTGTTTCCACAATGCCAGACTTTTTTTTCTCCTTTTCTTTCACCAAGCGCAAGACCAGCTACCTTCTTTTACAATTTTCTCCTAGGGCTGAAAAAACTGTGATTTAAATCTTTGTCTCCTAAGGCTCAGAGTCCAGCAATTAAAAATCCATAATTTACTGTCTTCTCTCTTTCAAGTATGGAGTTATTGCTATAGATGTCAGATTTCCCAGTACAATGTTTCAGTGATTAGATCATCGATTGCTTCAAGCCCATTGATATCCAGTGCCTTGGTCTGTTTGGGCAGCTATTAAAAAATACTCTAGGCTGGGCAATTTATAAACAACAGAAATGTAGTCCTCACAGTTCTGGAGGCTGAGAAGTTCAAGATCAAGGTGCTGGCAGATTCAGTGTCTGGTGATGGCCCAGTCCTCATAGATGGTACCTTCTATGTGTGCTCACATGGTGGAAGAGACAAATAGTTTCCCTCAGGCCTCTTTTATAAGGGCACTGATGCCATGCATGTGGGCAGAGCCCTCATGACCTAATCACTCCCCAAAGACCCCTCTTAAGTTCACACTTTGGGAGCTGGGTTTCAGCATAGGAATTTTGGGGGGATGCCAACTTTCAGGCCATGGCATCCAGGACACTGGAGGACACTCTCCTGTATGGTACTGAACAATGGTGTTCTTGTGAGTGAAGATTAAGCCTTGTACATGCCTCTGGATCCAGTTTTGTGGTCCATAGCTTGTGGAAATATTTGTTAACTGACTGGCTGAGTAACTGATAAGTGAATAAAAGTAAATGGGTGGGCCGGGCACAGTGGCTCACGCCTGTAATCCCAGCACTTTGGGAGGCTGAGGCGGGTGGATCACCAGGTCGGGAGATCAAGACCATCCTGGCCAATATGGTGAAACCCCATCTCTACTAAAAAAATACAAAAATTAACCAGATGTGGTGGTGGGCACCTGTAATCCCAGATACTGGGGAGGCTGAGGCAGGAGAATCGCTTGAACCTGGGAGGCGGAGGTTGTAGTGAGCCGAGATCGCATCACTGGACTCCAGCCTGGGCAACGAACGGAGTATGACTCCATCTCGGGAAAAAAAAAAAAAATTAATGGGTGAGAAACAGCTAGGTGCTACCTAATAGTGTCAGGAGTGAGGTGGAAATTGGACAGAAGAAAATAAACTTAGTAAATATGAAGAACCATAAGAACCAACATTCCTGGAACAGAGGGTATTGTGTGTGAACAGGAGCTCCCAGAAATCTTTATAGAGTTATGTAGGACTCCAGGTTATTTTTCAGAGAACGTGGCTATGTATAAATGTGTGCACATACCTATGTATGGATTTCACTGTGCATAGCATAAGAGATATGAGTCACAAAAACCTAACAATGGGAAGAGATAAACTACAAAATGTGTTTTGAATATGTGAGTTATGTTGATTGTAGCCACTTAAGTCTCTAGTAATCATGAAGCATGATGTCATTTATGTAAAGCGGTAATTCTATTTTGAGTGATAGAATACTAAATTACCTTGAGCAATATGTGGTTTTTATTGTGTATCATGCAGGTAGCAGGGTTTGGTGCCATACATTCAAATCTATATGGATATGACCACTGATAAGTTTCACATGCCACAGTGCCTGACACATAGTAGGTCTTCCTGAATATTTATTGAAGAATGAAGTTGTAGGCAATTGTGTAGAAATCTTGCTGTGTAGGTCCATGTCTTCCTCCTCCTTGGTAAGGTATGAGCATGTCCTAGAGCTATTGGCTTCTCTCTAGATGAGTCTTCTGTCTCTTCCAGATGGAAGAAAGTCCAGGACAATGTGATGTCAAAATGCCAAGCTCTCAAACAATTTGAAACTTCTCCTTCTTTCTTAGTTCATATCTGATTACTCAACCAATTTTTAGTTTTTCTTCTTTCCCCAAGTCAGGACTAATTGACCATATAGTTCATTAGCTCCTTTAAAATTACTAATTGTCCAATTACCTCTCTTGCAATTGGGCTGGGGCTATGTGACTAGTTCTGGCAAATGGGCTAGATGCACTTAAGAGTGATGTGAGTTGCACATGCTCTTCCTTCGCCTCATGCAGCTCCATGTTGAGGTAGTAGCAACACAAGATGGTAGAATACCCATTATCCTTGATACCTGAATGAATCAGTGGAACAGAGTTCCTTTCTAATAAGCACTGGATATATAGCATGAACACATAATAAATCTTGGTTGTGTTAAGCTATTGAAATATGGGTGTTTATTTGTAACCATGGATACCTTATTCTCTCTCTCTTTTTTTTTTTTTTTTTGAGACGGAGTTTTGCTCTTGTTGCCTAGGCAGGAGTGCAATGGCACAATCTTGGCTCACTGCAACCTCCTCCTCCTGGCTTCAAGTGATTCTCCCACCCCAGCCTCCTGAGTAGCTGGGATTACAGGCACCTGCTACCACGCTCAGATAATTTTTGTATTTTTAGTGGAGACAGGGTTTCACCATGTTGGCCAGGCTAGTCTCAAACTCCTGAGCTCAGGTGATCCACCCGCCCTGGCTTCCCAAAGTGCTGGGATTACAGGTGTGAACCACCATGCCAAGCCCTTTATTCTATCTTGACAAATTCAAATAGAAGTGATGAATCAGAGTGATCAATCACTCTGATTGTAATTAGCTGGAATTTGACCTATGATTCTTCTGCCTTCTCCCTCTTTCCCCTCACTCTAGTCGCTACATTGGGTTATTTTTTTTCTCATTTATGATTTTCTCTGTCTCATAACTCCAGTCACCAAGATCATCAAACTTCTTTTGATGCAATCCTACTCATTTAACTCTACCCCATGACTCTGCCACATTGCTCATCACCTCTTTTTGTAAAACCTAGACTGCTGTAATAAGTCCTCATCAATCCATTGCCTCTTTTATCTTATATTCGGTGCCACACAGCTTTGATTATGCCATTTGCTCAGAAACTTCTTGATCACCTATGTAATATCTGAACTCTACTTAGGCTGACATTCAAGGTCTTTCATATCAGTTTCAATCACTCTGCAATTATAACTCCTGTTTTTTCCTACGTGTTCCTGCTAGCTCTGATCCTCCCCACAAACATGTCATTTCCTGCCTTTGCTTATATCAGATGCTCTCTGGTTAGACTATCCAAATCCTAGTCACCCTCTGAGCACAGCTCAGGTGCCTCCTCCTCCAGGAAGGAGCCCACACTGGCCCTGGCGCTCTCTCCTTCCTCCGAACTACTCACATGTGCTGTCTAAAGCACCTGTTTGCTCACCTGTATGCTGCTTTTCCACATTTCAAGGTTTCAAAACCTGCCAAGGAAATCACGGGTTGTATTTAAAAAAATTATTATAGATGCCTGCCTTCAGATTCTAAGAAATAACCATTTCATCAATCCCATGCTTTAATAACAGTCTTAAGAAGTAAAGTATGTAAATCAAATTTAATTTTCTCCTCTAAAGCATCAATTGATGATTTGGAAAAGATAGAAGCCTGAACAATAATAGTGAATTGTAAATATGCATTTCCAAGTTCTATGTGTTACTTTACTTATGAGCTCAGTTTTTCTTTTCACTGATCTTAGATACCTAAACAATGCAATCTTGTCATCAAGGTAATTGAATTGACCTCTCTGAAAAAAGCCACGGTCCATGAGCTCATTTAAAAATCACTTGCATAACACAGGAGTGGAAAACCAAAAACCATATGTTCTCACCTGTAAGTGGGAGCTCAGCTATGAGTATGCAAAGGCATACAGAGTGATATAATGGACTTTAGAGATTCAGAAGGGGGAGACTGGGAGGGGAGTAGGGACAAAATACTGCACATTAGATACAACGTACACTACTTGAGTGACTGGTGCATTAAAATCTCCAAATTCACCGCTATGTAATTCATCCACGTAACAAAAAACCTACATGTACCTCAAAAGCTATGAAATTTAAAAAAAGAAAACCTCACTTGCATTGTTGTCAATTTACTAAATGAAATTGTTTATTTATTTATTTATTTTTGAGATGGAGTCTCTCTCTGTCGCCAGGCTGAGGTGCAGTGACACGATCTCAGCTCACTGCAACCTCCACCTCCGGGGTTCAAGCGATTCTCCTGCCTCAGTCTCCCAAGTAGCTGGGACTACAGGTGCACACCACCATGCTTAGCTAATTATTGTATTTTTAATAGAGACGTGGTTTCACCATGTTGGCTAAGCTGGTCTTGAACTCCTGACCTCAGGTGATCCACCCACCTTGGCCTCCCAAAGCGCTGGGATTACAGGCGTGAGCCACCACGCTTGGCCATATTTGATTTTTTTCAAACAAATTTGAAAAAAAACGTGTTTGAAAAAGTTTTTTTTTCAAACTTTTTTTGAAAAAAAAAGTGTTTTTTTCAAACTATAGAATTTTTTTTGGTGGACACAGCAATTAGATTAAAGAAAATGAAATACCAAAAATAATGACAATAAACACCAATTATGAATTTGAGTATAGACAACTAAGCAACTAAATAAATATGCGAACAAATAGCTCATGCATAGATACAAATATAGGTCTAGACTACCACATGAATCAAATATACCTTTTAGTTGTTAAGAAATGAAGATATCTTTCATCTCATAGCAGAGTAGGTACTATGTATGTATGTATATATTTCTGTTGAATAAATGAGCTCATTCATACCTGGATGAAAAAGACTATAAAATACAAACATGAATACATAAATAAATAAACTTCTGCAATACTGGCAGTTGCTCCCTAGCTGGAAGAGGATGAAGGAATGAGATAAGGACTCAGGAGAGGGCTGGACCATCTACCCTCTGCCTTACAGAGGGAGTTGTCAAGAAAAGAGATCAGTGGGGTTTATAGCCTGTGGTGCTCGGATACCACAACTGCTGGGCTTATTCCCCCTGTAGCATTGGGGCCTGTTCAGATGTTGTCAGGATAAGAACTTCCTTATTTCCCTGTCTTCCTGCCACTGGATGCTCTCAAGTCCTTCATGCTCTGTCCTTGTTTGTGCCTCTGCTCTGTTGGCAACTGCTCTCTTCCCCTGTCTGTGTGCCAGCCTGGCAGGCCAGAAGGGACAGCTTGGTTCCTTTTGTAGTATTTCTCCAGCTCTCACCAGCATCCATCCTTTCACTGTCTTGGCCCAGGGAATGGGTCGGGGGCTCTGTGATCTTTGCCTTCGTTGAAGAAGTTTGTTTGTGCATGTCCACTGGAGCTGATCATTTTCTGCTATTCACCTTGGTGACATCTTAGTCTTGAGGTTTATCTGAAATGTGATTATTGCTGATTGATTGCTTCTAAACATGCTGGTGCAGCCATTTGAAAAATTAGTAGAGTCAGGGTTTTTCTTTTTGTTTTGTTTTGAGAACAGTCAAACCAGTTTGTGCAAAAGTATAATTATATACTTCAATTTTCCTCATAAAAGCTCAAAAGCATGGTGTAATCACTTGTACCATTAAGCTATCTAAATGTGCTTATTCAGACCAAGTGTAAATAAAGCCAAGCAAAGAATATGGTGGAAAAAGAAGTAGAACTTCATCACACATAAGACTATCCTGCATGATGATTGCACATAAATAGGTATTAAATCTATGGATAGACACTGTGAATTCGTGCTTCTTATGGAAGACAGGCTTTTAAAATATAAAATCAAATTGTGTAGTAAGTATTGCAATACAGATTCATTCTATCCACTGAACTAAATAGGTTTTAAAATTGTATACATTTGTGGAGAAAAAAATTAAGTGGATCACAGCAGTAGATGAAATTAGTTACACTTACATGAATTTGACTAATCATATATGCATGGTTGCAAAAAATCGACTACTTCCTAACTCAAATTTAACTGCTGTCAATGCTAGAATCTATAGGACCAAAATTATAACTTTATAATTTGTAAACTTTGTCCATGTACATAACCTCATTGATCTGCATTGATTTCTTATGAGGCAGGTATTATGATTCTCATTTTGCCAGTTAAGAAACTGAGGCTTCCCAGAGTTTGTGACCTCCCTAAGATCACCTGACATTAAGTGATCTTGGAGAAAAAAGTTAAAATCCTCTATGGTCAGTTCTTTTTTTTTTTTCAATTTTTATTTTTATTTTACTTTAGGTGCATACTGTGTCTGGCATTTCTCCCCATGTTATCCCTCCCCACCCTCCCCACCCACCGTTGTCCCTCCCCTAGCCCCCCACCAACTGCCCCCAGTGTGTGATGCTCTTCTCCTTGAGTCCACGTGTTCTCATTGTTCAACACCCGCCTATGAGTGAGAACATGCAGTGTCTGGTTTTTTGTTCTTGTGTGAGTTTGCTGAGAATGATGCTTTCCAGATTCATCCAAGTCCCTACAAAGGACACGAACTCATCATTTTTTATGGTTGTAAATGTGCCATGGTGTATATGTGCCACATTTTCTTTGTCCAGTCTATCATTGATGGGCATTTGGGTTGGTTCCAGGTCTTTGCTATTGTAAACAGTGCTGCAATGGACATATGTGTGCATGTGTCTTTATAGTAGAATGATTTATAGTTCTTTGGGTATATACCCAGTAATGGGATTGCTGGATCAAATGGAATTTCTATTTCTAGATCCTTGAGGAATCGCCACACTGTCTTCCACAATGGTCAGTTCTTAATTAGCAACCAGAGTTCTTTGTTCATTAAAATGTTTAGATGTCTTCCTCATTTGCGCATTCATAAGTGGTTCTACATGTACTTCCTCAAGAGTTGCTATACATCACTATTGGAGGAAAATTTCTTATACGTAATGCCCACATCTACTCTAGGAGTCAATCAACCATTCCAGGTATTTTGATCTTGTTCTGAGGTATTTTTCATTGGTAGGAGTTTGGGATAGGCTTTTGGATTGCTTTAGGCACAGTTTATATGTAAAGTTTAAAATCTCAAACAGTGAAGAAATCTAATCATTTCTAAATAAAAAAGTCTAAGGAGGTTTCACTTTCAGGAAGATGAACTTTCATTTTTTCATAAGATTATCTGATGCTTTCTATTTTACTCTAAGTACCCGGTTTATGTAAAAGCATAAAAGTAATTTGTGGAATCAGTATTTATTATCCCAAGAAATGTGTAATTATAAATGAAAAAGGCCTCTAATGTAGTTAAATAATAATAAACATCTATTAATGGCTTAAATGTATTAAAATATAGAACCTAACATCTCTAAATTTATAATCGCTGTTTCCAATGTACCTTGGCAAATTTTCTGTCTACTCTGGCTAACAGGAAGCTCAGAGTCTAATTTACAGCCTAAATTTGCACTTACTACATCTTAATGTCCTTCCTGATTTCTTCTGCAAGATTTTTCCTCATCCTTTGAAGTTGATACTGATGGGATATACATTTTAATTATAATTTGTCTCAATTCCATTAAGAAAGTTGGTGTGATTTGTTTAACATTATTGCAACATTTATTAAGCACCTACTATCTATGAGATCTCAGGATACAGAGATAAGTAGGAAACAGCTTCTGCCTTCAAGCCAATTATGAATTCACATATAGACAACTAAGCAACTAAATTAATATGCAAACAAACAAATAACTCATGCATAGATACACACAAGCATCTAGACTACCACGTGAATCAAATATTCCTTTTAGTTGTTAAGAAATGAACAGATCTTCCATCTCACCGCAGGGTAGGTACATTATAAATGAGTTCATTCATATCTGGATGAAAAAAACTATAAAATATAAACATGATTACGTAATAAAATAAATAAAATTTCAGAGAAAACAATGTTATAGCTTAAAAATCTAGAAAAAAATAGAACTAATTCTAGAGTGATCTCAAGAGACGTAACATGGAGATTTTTCTTTTTGTTTTTCTTTTGAGGCAGCGTCTCACTCTATCACCCAGGCTAGAGTGCAGTGGTGTGATCTCGGCTCACTGCAACCTTTGGGTTCAAGCCATTCTTGTGCCTCCGTCTCCAGAGTAGCTGGGATTACAGGCACCTGCCACCACGCCTGGCTAATTTTTGTATTTTTAGTAGAGGGGAATTACACCATGTTGGCCAGGCTGGTCTCAAACTCCTGACCTCAAGTGATCTGCCCACCTTCGCCTCCCAAAGTGCTGGGATTACAGGTGTGAGCCACCATACCTGGCAGAGAACATGGAGTTTTTAGTTTATTCCTCTCCCAGCACGTCAACAGGCAGCATGGCCATGGAGTACAGTCCACCTCTTGGTGCTTTAGGGTCACCTGTTATCCTCTCCACATTAGATGAGGTTGAGATCCCTGTTATACCAAGGACCTCACCTACCTTGAGCATGCCATCTGGAGAAAGCTTTCTGAATAATCTTAAAGACTTCACTGACATGTCATATTCAACTAAGCTACCATATAGGGCATTTCTTCATCTGCTGTTCAATGAGTACCTATCATGTGAAAGTTCCCTTGAAGTGGGGGATAAAAAGAATACAAAGGCACTAAAAAATAATTCATCGTAAAGTGAAGTACTGATGGTTCTAACCAACTGGATCATTGATGTTGCAGTTTCATGAAACTAGTGATGTCTAACACATGCCTAAAGCAGTCTAAAAACTGATTTGGGAAGGAAAAAATATTTGTCTAAGATGTCTCATAATGCTTTCAGAGTATCTACTGCTGAAATCACTGAAAAGGTCATTTATTAAATAGATCTGATGTAGTCAAAAGTATCTCATATCTTCCAACAAAATGAACAATGGATCCTTCTTAGCAGCAAGCCAGTGAGAAAGGAATTACACGTCTCATCAGGCATTCTGTAATTCTGCAACCTATCTTCTGAAAGGTCTGTACTAGGTAGATATTTCTTTCTTTTCTTTTCTTTTCCTATTTTATCTTGAACATGGGGAAGGTTAAGGCAGAGAGCAAGAGTTTTGCAAAGGCACTACAGTTTGGGCTAAATTGAGTTCCTCCTACCTCCGCTTGTTATCAAAGTTGCCCATAGTACAAAAAGTACTCTTTGCCACACAGATTTGCACTTGTAAATGTGTTGCAAAACCTGGGTAAGACTTGCTAGGGCAGCCCAATCTTGCCTGTGCAATAACAATAAGTGAAGATTGAAAGTATTCTGGCAACCAAAAGTTATCCCAATAAATTGGATTCTACCTTGTTTAACATACTTCCCAAATTCACTAGGCCTTTCCGGAAATGCAACATTTTTAACTTAAAAATCATCAGTATGTGAATGGCCTACATGTTCAGGATGTAGGCCATTCACAGGATGCTCAGGAACAGAAGGAACCAAGGAAAGAGCTAACAGGTTAAAGCCTTCTTTGAAAACAATTTGCAATTGAAGGACAATTGAAAAGATTGGGAAAGAGTTTACATATAGAACCTGATTGCTTCAAACTGTATTGCATTAAAGCATCATTGAATGATCCATGGCACCAATAGCAAAGAAAGTGTGTAAAGCATACACACTCTGAGGCTATTTTTGGCTTAGTTATATATATATATACCCAACAATCGGTAATGGCAGAATGGCCAGACCTAGAGCCTGGAGCCTAGAACCTTCTTCCTCTTGCTTGCTGCTTCCTGTACCACCCGGCCAGGAGAACATGCAGACACAGGGTTTCTTTCTCACTTTGTAGGTGAAAATGTGGTTGACTTTGGATATTCTGTCTGACTTTTTCCATGGCCACTTTCATGCTTCTTTATGTAATCATTCTAGATCATATTTATAGGATGACTCTTCCTGATTTTAAAATTTTCTCTGTTACAGGGAGGTGGGGATGGTTAATGGGTACAAAAAAATGGAAAGAACAAATAAGACCTACTATTTGATAGTACAATAGAATGACTAGAGTTCATAATAACTTAATTGTATATTTTAAAATAAAGAATGTAATTGGATGTACTTATTTAACATTGCATGCCTGTATCAAAACATCTCATGTATCCCATAAATTTATACACCTGGTATGTACCCACAAAATTTTTTTAAAAAATTAGAAAATAAGAAATAATTTTTTTTTCTCTGTTTATGTTTCCTGGGAGTCTTCATCAGAGCTGACCTTTTGGACTGAATTCAGAGTCTAAACTGAGTCTTCACTATGTGAAGGCTTGGGGCTGGCTCTAAACAAAACTAGGGGTGTGGAATATTCAAAGTGTAGCCCTCCTGGGCCCTCATGTCTGGAACCTCTCTCTTGACCTGGTATTTCTTCTGTGTGGATATCCCTTTTCTTCCTCTTACCTTCTGTTAGTCACTATTTCTAATGAAAAGACTTTCCAAAGCCCTGGAGCACCTGGCCCACCTCTCCTTGCACAGGCTCCTGACTCCACTGGTAGGTGCTGGGGGCTGCCTGGGTCTCAAACTTCCTTTGATCTCCAGGCACAGACTGTGCCTTCTGGGGATGGTGTGCATCACAAGTCATGGAGGGAGCTTGTCAGAGAGAGCAGCTCTGTGCTATTGATTCTTTAGGTCTGGTATAGGGCCTGGGAGCCTTCATATTTTAAAAATGTCCCAGGTAATTCCAGTGCAATCAGAAACCAGATATATATTTTCAAATGGCTGCTTATACTCCAAGAAAAGCTCAAATATGATGCATTTTAGATAGGCAGGTGAAGAAGGTGAGCTTCTTCGGAAACATTGGCTTAAACTGATTAAGCTTTGAGGAAGCTCAGGACCCAGGGCAAGTCTTTTCCAAGAATAATATGCTGTTGAGTCCGATCCCCCACCAAGTCCTGCTTTGTTTGCCTGAAGGGAGCTATAGAGGATGCTAGAGATAAGGTCGGATGGAAACCAGCCCAGGTGCAGCCAACTGATAGCCAGGCGAGAGGCTACTATATGGAAAACTCCCCTCTGAGTCACAGAAAACATCTTTTCGAAACACTGTTCTTTGGGAGAGAATGCTTCCAAGTTGACAGTAAATGTACCCAGCCATTTGTAGGTTCAGCCATCCTCAGACTTTTTGGTCTCAGGAAACTTATGTTCTTAAAAATAATTGACCACCCCAGAGAGCTCCGTTATATGCAAGCTGTTTCTATCAATATTTATTGTATTAGAAATTAAAACTGAGAAATATTTTCTTCCTTCCTTTTTTTTTTTTTTTTTTTTTTTGAGATGGAGTCTCACTCTTTCTCCCAGGCTGGAGTGCAGCGGCATAATCTCAGCTCACTGAAACCTCTGTCTCCTGGCTTCAAGTGATTCTCCTGCCTCAGCCTCCTGAGTTGCTGGAATTACAGGCGTGTGTCACAACGCCTGGCTAATTTTTGTATTTTTAGCAGAGATGGGGTTTTACCATGTTGGCCAGGCCAGCCTTGAACGCCTGACCTCAGGTGATCCACCTGTGTCAGCCTCCTGAAGTGCTGTGATTATAGGCGTGAGCCACCGTGCCCAGCCTAAAACTGAGAAATACTTTCAATCATTATTTAATTCATTTAAAATAACAATAATAAACCGTTACTTTCATGTCAATACATATTTTATGCAAAATAATTTTATTTTCCCAAACAACAACAGTGAGGAAGAAGAATGGCATTGTTTTACATTTTTACCAGTCTCTTTAATATCTGGCTTAAGAGAAGAGAGCTTGATTCTCATATCTGTTTCGTTTTCAGTCAGTTGAGTTGGTTGTGATGTCACAGTTCATATTGACTACACCCTACACACTCATGGGACAATGATATTTATAATGCCGAATAACGTCTTGACATTCTTATCAAACAGTTTTGACCTTGAGGAGCCTCTGAAAAGGTTATGGGGATCTTGGCACCCCCACTTTGAGAACCATTAGATAGCTCGTCCCCCTCTTCCTGTCTTGTCCTGTACGGACAGGACTTTTATGTGTAGATATACTGGAATACTTTCCTTTGTGAACACAGCTTACCTACTTTTGTGACTGTTCTAAAAGAAACATGTTCCAGTTGTGTGAAAATCATCTTCTTTTTTCTCTTTTGAGATGGAGTCTCTTTCTTTCACACAGGCTGGAGTTCAGTGAAGCAATCCAATCATCTTTCTTTTTTTTTTTTTTTTTTTGGAGATGGAGTCTCTCTCTGTCACCCAGGCTGGAGTTCAGTGGTGCAATCCTGGCTCACTGTAACCTCTGCCTCCCAGGTTCAAGCGATTCTCCTGCCTCAGCCTCTAGAGTAGCTGGGATTACAGGCATGTGCCACCATGTCCGGCTAATTTTTGTATTCTTAATAGAGATAGGTTTCTCCATGTTGGCCAGGCTGATCTCGAACTCCTGACCTCGGCCTCCCAAAGTGCTGGGATTACGGGAGTGAGCCACCACACCCGGCCACAAGAAAATCGTCTTCTTTTGCAAATGTCTCTGTGTTGAATAATCTTCATGAGTTGAATTTAATGTCATGTTGATTCTTTCAAGACAACATTCTATTTCAAAAAGCCTAGACTTTCTGGGAATTAAATAAGGAAATTAGGAGTTGATAATAAATGATGGAGGAAGGTGTGACTCACTTGACTCCCTGGGGCATAATTCACTCTAGAGATGAGTTTTGACAAGTTGGAATGGTGTGTCATGGAAGAGCAGATGGATTTTGCTTCCTAAATAAATGTCAGTGGACCTTACCCAGTCCACTGAAGATTAAGAATAAAGCAATCATGGAAGTCTATAATTAACCTTGTGGCTAATATAACAACCATATAAGAACAGACTGTGTGTGTGTGTGTGTGTGTGTGTGTGTTGGAGTGTGATGCAGTGGTTCACAGTATTGCAACACATACATATTTATGATACAAGTATAAAAGGTTCTAGGCAAAATATAGCTTACTCTTAAAGTAATGTGTCTTAGTAACATTCCAACGGCAAGCCTATTTATCCTGCCTTTGTTTATGGATAACTTGTCTCTTCTCTATGCTATACCTGTGTATATAGTTCTTTGTTGTAACTATCTTTCCAATTAAAAAGAAAAGGATGGGGCATCGTGGCTTACACCTGTAATTCAGCACTTTGGGAGGCTAAGGAGAGAGGAATCATTAAGCCCAGGAGTTCAAGACCAGCCCTGGCAAAATAGAGAGACCCCATTTAACAAAATAAAATGAAACAAATTTTAAAATTAGCTGGGCATGGTAGCAGGTGCCTGTAGTCCCAACTACTTGAGAGACTGAGGCAGGAGCGTCACTTGAGCCCAGCAGTGAGCTATGATTGTACCACTGCACTCAACCTGGGTGACAAAGTGAGACTTCATCTCAATAATCTAAACTAAACTAAAATAAAAACTTTCTGGGTCAGGTTGTCTTATGTTAAGGGCGCTGGAGTCGTGGTATTAGGTGCATGTGGGAAGAGTGTCTTCTCATGTGATGGCTACAGGGTCTGGGCCTCTGCTCTATGTGCAGCTATCCCTCAGTCAGAAGTGATAGCAAACATGTCTTGATTGAGAATGTGTACGTGTTCATATCCAGACACGCAGGTTCCATTAACCATTCTGCAGTTACAGAACTGTAATAAAAAGCTGACCTTTTTATCATACCTGTGTCAACATTTGAAAGCTAATCCACTTTCTTGTAGACAGAAATTGATCAGAATGTGTGTATTCAAGCATATTACGTGAAATGAAGATTTTTTTTAGATTTTGAAATTTTGGTCCTTCTTCCTGTCTTTGCAGTTAATGCCCACATTTCTCCATTTTTGCTTTAAAGCTTAATTTGAAGAAAATTTCTTTGATTTTAAAACATTTACTTGTATATTTAAAAACCTCTTTATTATTATACATAGACTTGATTATATTATTTTAACAGAAGTACTAAATGTCACAACTATTATTTCCCTAAGAATATGGAATCTCCATAACCTCAATATATTCTTAAATAAGAATACTGACCTCGGAACTTCTCTTAGCTACAAAGAACTGCCCCAGTGAGGGAATTACTTCCCTATCCCAAAGAGCTGCAGGACTGCCCCGTCCCTCTCAGTCAGTAATGTCCCTGGCAGCTGTTCTTCTCTTCTGACAACAGTCATGTCCTGGCCACAGAGGTTCTGAGCATCATTTTGCCACGGCTGTGTCGGGACCCCTGAACACAGTATGTGCCTCTACAATCCTACACTTCCTAATGGTTCTGCCCGCACACTCAATAGATTTCTCCTCTGCCCTTATTCTATTTCATCACCAGTCTCTATTCACCTTTTTCATCCCTTATCAGTGCCTGATCCTCTTTTTTTATTCTCTTCTAAAACACCTCCTCTTGGCCTCACAGTGGACTGGCTTTCAGGACCTATGAACGAGCACTGGAGATGTGCCTGGGGGATTGGCATGCACCGTGTAGAAGCATGTATGTGTGTGGTGTGTGTGGTCTCAGATGAGAGCGCATTATTTTGGTGGTGCCAATGCGACGTGCTTTCCTGGTCCCTCCTCCATCCCTGACTTCCAAACAGGAGGCACATTAGTGGCCTTCTGCCACCTGACTTCCATACATAACTTCCCACTTCCAAAGAGATTTCTTGGGAATAGACCCAGCAGTAAGATGGTGACCCAAATAAGCTCCAGTGTGGGACAGACAGGTTCCATCTATGTGTGATTTACTATCTGCCTCATTGTAGCCCCTTGTAAATGTCTAGAAAAGATCAAGCAACCAACATTCCAGATTTCTACACTGCAAGTGGGGAAGTGTATCTGGCGACTGCCCTGAAGCAACAGAAAGGAAGTCAATGATTTCTTACTTTTGATCCTCAGTATTATACTTCTGATATTTCTCTATAGTAATCCATGTGGTTTATTTGTATTAACTGCTCTATAACATTCCATTATATGAATATACTAAATGTCTTTATAAATCAAATTTCAGTGTTCATTTTTTACTATTTAAAAATACCAAAAATAACTGTAATGAGCGTTCTATCTCCTTGTGTATGTAGGCTAGAATTTCTCTAGGGCATATATTTAGGAATAAATTGGCTGGGCTGTAGGGTACGAACATCTTCAAGCTGATTTGATATTGTCAAATTATCCCTAAAGTAATTGTTTTAGTTACACTCCCGCCAGCAATGGAGTAGAGTCCTTTTAAACTTGGAATGGTCCAATGCTAACATTTTACCAAACTGATGGCGGCAAAAACTGTCAGATTCTTCAACTATTCTTTCTTATGTCTTCCAGTAGCTTTTATCCATTCAAAAACATTTTCTTGCATCTGAAAAGCCCCACGACAAACAATAAAAGCCTTGAATGTTTTCTAGACCGATACACAGATTTCTCTTACTGCTAAATGTAATGTTCATTTTAGTGTCCAAATGCTGTATAATGCATTATTTTTGAGCTATTATTGAAACAACATATCTCTGTGCTTGCAAATAGCTACCTTCAGATTAGACTTTTGCATATTTTTAAAAGATGGAAAATGTACCCCAAGCCTTTCAGTGAAGCATCATTTACTGCAGCTAACTTATATTAGGATTTATTGTGCAAAGTTGGAGAAGAGGATTTCCAGAAATCCACCATACATAAAGTTGAATAACTGTAAGTAAGAAGAATTTTGAAAATGCAATGACCTCGATGACAACTGGCTACTAAATAATAACCAAACTTGAGGCAGATACACTCAGAGAAAAAACAAATATATTAGCAGTATAGTAAGTAAAGAGATAATAGTCCTAAAGGAGGAGGGGGTATTTTCAGCAACTTTAAGCAGTAGAATATCTTTGGGTCAGCCAATAAGGAAAAGTATGTTTGGTGAGGCAATATTTGCTATTTATTTCCCCCTAGCTAAAGCTGTATAGATGGATAAAAATTTCATTAGCAGTAGTATATTCAGTTTAAGAACAAAAAATCACAAACATTCCATATGCATGTATAAAAGATGCCCAAATAATTACTAACACAAGAAATAAGCTAATTTAAAGCAAGTAGACAAGGTGGAAACTTTAAGTTAGTATAAATAACTACTGGGCATTTAATTAATTGCCTTTTTCAAAAGACAGGCAAATTTAAAGATTAAAGATGATATAGCTCTACACCTTGTTAAATATTTCAGAAAAAGAAAGCCTTAGTAATACCTAATTATAATTATTAATTTGTACAATAAAAAGCAAGATGAATATCATGAAGTAATTAGAGAAGTTATGTGGTATTCACCAGCCCTACCACAATTACTGCACACACACATGCACACACACACACGACATCACTATCATCACAGCTACTACATGCTTACCCACAGCTCTATACTCCAACACCACCACCACCGTCTCATTACATGCTTATACACATACACCCCAGTGGAGTGCCTTAAATATTTTAGAGGGAAAAGGCAAGGAAATGGCTGCACAAATTTTGACATTATTAAACTGGTATATCCAGAAAGGTGAACTAGTTTATTCAATTACCATTGTGAATCCATTAATATATTATGCAACTTATTTCACACCATTTTTCGAAAATTGCAAAATAGGTTTCATTTCTTGATATTTCATCTCTATTTCTTTCTGCTTATCCTGATTTTTTCTCCCTCCATGATTGCTTTTATTATCCATCTTAAATTACTTTTATTTTCTTTTATAGTCACTTTAATTTTCTATCATATTCATTTTAAGCCAATTGCTAGCACCATTAGGAAGAGATTAGGGACGTTCAAGGCCAAAAGCATTATCTGCTATAATAATGTGAAATCTGTGTAACAATGCCCAAGAATACCTTCTTTCAATAAGAAAAAAATTGAACCTACTAGTTTAAATTTAAAATGAAAGACAAAATATCTTCCATGGACACTTCATGTATGATAATTAAAATATACATACATTTTACTCATAAAAATTTTAATATATGCTTAGGAGAAAATGATTTTGTCTAATTTAACTGATTTCCTATTGGTCAATCATTTTGGAGGACTCAGTTACGCTTTAAGATAATCCTGCATAGAATTCAGAAACATTTACATATGTGTTTATGTACACAAAGATCTTGACATATCTACAGGCTACAGTTAAAATTAAATGTTTCTCTAAAACAGTTTCTAAGTGAAATAAAAATTTATTATTTCTTGTTTCTCTTTTTAGACTTTATAAAATATAGAAAATAAAATTACCGCTGGGTGCGGTGGCTCACACCTGTAATCCCAGCACTTTGAGAGGTCGAGGTGGGTGGATCACAAGGTCAAAAGATCGAGACCATCCTGGCCAATGTGGTGAAACCCCGTCTCTACTAAAAATACAAAAATTAGCTGGGCATGGTGGCATATGCCTGTAGTCCCAGCTACTCGGGAGGTTGAGCAGGAGAATCGCTTGAACCCAGGGGGTAGAGGTTGCAGTGAGCCGAGATCATGCAGCTGCACTCCAGCCTAGCGACAGAGCAAGACTCCGTCTCAAAAAACAAAAACAAGCAAACAAAAATTACCAGTTTCCCATATAACTAATATAATCTGATGTTTCTAAAATAGTCTAAACTGAAAGGCCTATACTGTTTTATAAACATTATTTAAAATCTGGTTTTTTGTTCATGAAATTGAAAAGCTAAAAATCCAAACTCCAATAGAGAAAAAAAAAAAAGGACTAGAAAATAAGAGAGTTACAAAAATACACAATTGTGTAATTTGAGAGGCTGCCATGAGAACCAATGAAACAAGGGTAATAAATAGAGAAGGCTTTAGAAAAGATGCCAGCATCCCAGGAAATGTGAACTGGCTGTGATACTTATAAACCTGAGGCTTGAGGCCTCTCACTTATAGGGATCCCTGTGAGTTCCAGGAGTTACAGGCTGTTCCAATTGCTGAAATAGGTCTAAATCTTCAAAGCTCCAGTGATTTGCTGTGATTTCTTTTCTCATGCCAATAAACCTTCACATTTGTATTTAATTCTATAATCCCAATTTTACATTCTTTTACTTGGAGTTCATTCCAAATACAGTTGTCAGAATTAGCAAATAAAATTCAGGATTCCCAGTTAAATGTGAAAATCAGGTAAACAGTGAATAACCTTTTAGTGTAAGTATGTCACAAGAGGTATTTGGGACCTACATATATTAAAATTTTATTATTTGTTTGGCTGAAATTCAAATTTAACTGGGTACCAGAAATTTCTCTGGTAACTCCATCCCCAAATTATGTATACTTCAGGCTTCACAAAACCTGAATCTACTAGATTTTCCTTCTGGGTAAGAAGGACTCAAAGAGGAAACTTATGGGATCATTAGAATCATTCTTTTAGAATCGGAAGAAACTTTAAGGAAACTCTAGTGTCAGCCCCTCAATCCCCTTCTTTGTAGACAGAGGAACTGGTGTGAGATCAGATGGCGGCTGGGCCTAGAACTCAGTGCCCCTGAGGCCCAGGATTGCACCAGGGCCAGAGGCTCGGCTCTCAGCCTCAGCCTTGCCCTTGCCTGCTGAGAAAGTGCTTGTCCCTTCTCAGGCTGCTTGGAAGCTGTGTCTGCACACTCACTGCAAAGCAGCTTCCAGAGGACAACTATGAGTCAGCAGGGTCTGGCTTGGCCCTGGATTGTCTGCTTCTCATCCTGACACACCAGGACACTCAGGGCCCTTGGGCTTATCTGACTGTCACTGATCTCATTGCTTTGCCTCTCCACCCATCCTTTCCTGGTCCCAGGCTGGAATACCACTTCAAGATCTCTCTCTCCAGGCCTTCTAGCAAACCCACTATACCTGAAAGAGGCTGTGGGAGGCTGGTTCCAGGTAGCTGTTCCCATGATCGTGGCTCTTTAATCACAGAGCGCTTTGAGAATCCAATGAAAGCTATGGATTTCCTGGTTCCAAAGAGGTTCCAAGCTAATTCTGCATCTAATATCAGGGGACTCATAGATCTCCGAGTGTCCTGTTTTTGGCCCCACTGGTTAAGCCTCTCTGTGTCATACCATGCTTATGCACTGATATATACAAGAAGGTTGGGCCCTACCAAAACCTCCTGGGCACGCATGCCCTAACATTGAAATATTTGTCTTGAGAAACCCAGGACACTCAGCCCATAGTGGGACATGTCATACATGACATACTCACAACATACTCACTTATGGGGACAAGGGAGCACTACAGGCACTTCCAGAGGCGCCAAGTTGCATTTGAAATAAGGAGCAATATTTAGGAAACCAGAGAAATTCTCTAATAAGGGACTCCAGGCATGGAGAACAGGCTGGCTGAAGCTGGGTGTGGTGGGGCATGACTGTAGCTATTCAGGAAGCTGAGGTGGGAGGATTGCTTGCGCCCAGGAGTTCAAGGCTACAGTGAGGTAAGAGTGTGCCACTGTACTCCAGCCTGGGTTTCAGAGGGAGACTTTGCCTCTCTTTTTTATGAGACGGAGTCTTGCTCTATCCTCCAGGCTGGATTGCAGTGGCACGATCTTGGCTCAATGCAACCTCCACCTCCCGGGTTCAAGTGATTCTCCTGCCTCAGCCTCCTAAATAGCTGAGATTACAGGTATGTGCCACCACACCCAGCTAATTTTTGTATTTTTAATAGAGACAGGGTTTCACCATCTTGGTCAGGCTGGTCTCAAACTCCTGACCTTGTGATCCACCCACCTCAGCCTCCCAAAGTGCCGGGATTACAGGCGTGAGCCACTGTGCTCAGCCGAGACCTTGTCTCTTAAACAAATAAACAAAAGTAGGCTGACTGAGAAATTTCCCTCTCAAAGCACACCATGCCATTGATCCTCACACTGGCCGTGTAGAGTGCTAATAATAATGATAGTAGCTTCTAGCATGGACTAGATGCATTGACTAGTCATCATAGATGACTGCTGACTATATCACAGGCATCATGCAAAGTACTTTGATGAAACCTCTGTGAGGCAGGCATCGTTATCAATCCCTTCATTCAGGTGAGAAAGTGAAGGCTGAGAGAGTTTAAATAACTGACTCAAAGTCAAGCAGGTTCAAACCCAGGAAGCTATGAAGCCATCTTACTCTATGCAGACTTCCATGAGGAGTCCACGATCGTCCCTTTGAAAGTTGAGTAACTTCTGCTGGGCTGGAGATTGCAGGCTGCAATATCTGCTCTGCTTACTAGTCACTCCTTTTTTTGCCCTCTGGGCAAACATCTGGGGAAGGGAAAATCCAGTGACTTCTTGAAGGTGTTCATTCTGGGAGCATTTAGGAGGGTGATTAGAGAGACCTGGTCAAAACAGAAAAGTTTGGATCCACTATCTTTTAAAGGCATTTGGAATTTGTGCAGCTTTTTTTCTCTTTGAAATTTTCTTTTAAAATATTTTCAAGTTGAATATCTCTTATCCAAAAGGCTTGGGACCAGAAGTGTCTACATTTGACGTGGGGATTTTTTTTTGGATTTTGGAATATTTGCATATGCATAATGAGATATCTTGGGGATGAAACCCAAGACTAAACAGGAAATTCATTTATGTTTCATATACACTTTATGCACATAAGCCTGAAGGTAATTTTATTTTTCTCTTAAGGACACTGGATAACCCTGGGGCGTGCACTTGTGTTTTGACTGCTGCTGGTCACATGAGGTGCAGTGTGGAACTTTTCACTTGTGTCATAACAGCACCCAAAAAGTTTCAAATTTTGAGCATTTAGGATTTTTGGATTAGAAGCGTTCAATCTGTACTACGATGAAAGAGGAAGGGCTACTGCCTCAGGGACAGAAGTGAATGAATTTTTAAAAATCACATATATCTCATCTTTGGGCCCAGTGACCTGAGTCGGCTGTTTAGGTGATAGAAAATAGTAAATTGTGATTTGGCTTGATCCTCTAAACACAAATGTGATCCAGGAGCAAGTCATCTCCAGCCCAGCCCCACTGTGTCATCTGCCAGACATCCCTCACTGCAGACCCTCTCGGCAGAGACAGCTAATGGTCCCTAACCCCCTTTTCTCCTCCGTTACCCTAGCTTCCAGCCTCAGAATCAGGCTCCCCTGCAATGAGCCCCCGGCATCCTACTCCTGCCTTGTTTAAGGGCTAGAAAAGCCGACCTCTACTTGGGTTCTTCATATTTTCAAAGAATCAGCTTCCAAACCTGCTCTGTGTTTAGGGAATTCTCTGGTTAAAACCCCCTGCTTATGATCATTCCAGTGTACACTTGGTGAATTTAAACCTATTGTGAATTTAATGTGGTCTAATGAGCTTTGCTTAGGAAAAAACTGTTCTTGGGTCACAGAATCACATTTGTTGTTCTCACCAGCCAGCTTTTAATTACATGCTTTTGATTACCAGGGCAACGAGGGGAGAGACTGAGTCCTTTGGGTGACCTCATCACCCCAAACAGACAAACAAGGAAAATAGCAGGCACTCTGTCTTAGATGGAGCATTACATTTATCTATGAAGCAATACATTTATGGGGTGACTTTATCTTGATAACAGTGTGGGATGGTAGCTGCTTCTGGATTGGCTTTTGTTTCTTTGTAGACTTTGGACTCTTTAGAAAAGAGACTGTATAGATATATATTTGATTTTGTGCTCTTCCAACACACACACACACACGCACACATACACACACACACACTCCACATTACCTCATACACTTCTTTATGCTGAGTTAGAATTTATTTGTTGTTAAACTGACTGGCAAAGAAGTGTTAAATGTTTCAGGAAAGAAATGGGCAGATTAGAAGCCTCACAGGATGAGGAGTAGGGAGAGGCCACATTGCAGTTTCTAGAGAGACAAGAATCTGCCCTGGGACATGGAGAATGCAGTTGGCCAGTTGGAAGGAGTACGTTTTGACATCAGAAGCAGTGGAGACCTCTGGCTCTCTGGGTCCCACCTGCAGCCCCATGCCTTTGCCAGCTCCCTGCACACTAGCCCTCCCTCCAAGGGCCAGAGAACCTTCCTTTCACTGCCCGAGGCTTTCTCTGAATAGTGTGAAGGCTGCTTTGCCCACCTATGAAGGAGGCCAGAAGTTCCAGGAAATTAACACCCCTGGGAGCAACTCTCAGCCAATGACTGACCACTGGTGTATGTATTGGATATCTCTGCTTCCTAAAAAAATAATGTGCAGAAACTTTGTAAAACAAACAGTTTCGTATTTCTCATGATTCCGTAGGTCAGAAATCAGGGCAGGGCTCAGCTAGCTTCAGGTCTCAGTGACCTTGGGTCACTTGCTTAATTGCATTCAGCTGGCCCCTAGAGGACTGGAGGGCCCGAGAAGGCTTCCTTCACAAGGGTGGCACTTGGGTGTTCCTCCCTGTGGCCTCTTTCTCATTCCCCCTCTCTCTGTCTCTGAGATGGGGTTTCGCTCTTGTTGCCCAGGCATTGAAGTGCAATGGCACAATCTTGGCTCACTGCAGCCTCCGCCTCCTAGGTTCAAGCAATTCTCCTGCCTCAGCTTCCTGAGTAGCTGGGATTAGAGGCATGCACCACCACGCCCGGCAAATTTTTTTTTTTTTTTTTTTTTTTTTTTTAGAGATGGTGTTTCTCCATTTTGATCAGGCTGGTCTTGAACTCCCAATCTCGAGTGATCTGCCCACCTCGGCCTCCTAAAGTGCTGGGATCATAGGCATGAGCCACCGTGCCCGGCCCCTGTGACCTCTTTCTCTTTACATGGTATCTCATTTTTTAGTAGATGAGTCCAGATTCTTTACAGGATGACAGCTGGCCTCCCCAGAGAGCATGGAAATGGAAGCTTCTAGATGTCTCAGAAAGGGCCCAGCATCCCTTCTCCTGGTATCTGCTACCTTCTCCTGATAAAAGCATATCACAGGCTAGTCTGGGTATTAATAGAGGACAAATATGTTCCACTTCTCATAGGGAAGAAGGGCAGGTCTGCGCATACCGGGCTGGAGGAACTGCGGCCCCCACGTTGGGAAACCATCTTCCCCGAGGTGTCAGTATCTAGCTCTCTCAACCACCGGGCTGGACTAGGTTGTGGGGTGTGCTGTGCATGGTCTCCACAGCAGACACAAGCGTGGAACTCACTGCCTTGCCTTTCCCTACTGACTTCTTCCCTCCCTCAGCCATGCTTCTCGAGATCACTCCCAAATAAATCTCTTGAACTCAAAGCCTCTTCTGAGGGTCTGCTTCTAGGGGAACACAAACCTAGACATGAGGAATCAGGGATATTTAAGGCACAAATGGAAAGCTCTCATATTTTCAGTCAGTGGAAAGCTGTGAGTGGGAATGGGGGAAGATGAGTCAGAACACCTTGCTCTTCTCCCTGATCTTCCTGCCCTCAGGATAAATCCTGTGGCTGGGGGTGGGGCACGTAAAACAAGGGATGTCACCCACATCTTCTCTCCCCTGAATGGCATCCTGGGAGCTGGTACATGGGGTGCGTCCTCTTTAACACTCTCACCTCGGAAACAGCACTGCAAGTCACTCCCTACCGCGAGGCTCTGGGGATCCACTACAAACCCTACTCTTCCTCGTCTTTAGGTTAAAAAGCATATCTTGGCCGGGTGCAGTGGCTCACACCTGTAATCCCAGCACTTTGGGAGGCTGAGGTGTGAGGTTCCCTTGAAGCCAGGGGTTCGAGAGCAGCCGGGGCAACATAGTGAGATACTCATCTCTACAGAGAAAGAAAAAGAGAAAAAATAGCTGGGTGTGGTGGCACACACCTGTGTCCCAGCTACTCCGGAGGATGTAGCAGGATCACTTGAGCCCAGGAGGCCAAAGCTGCAGTGAGCTGTGGTCACACCACTGTACTCCAGCCTGGGGGACAGAGTGAGACCCTATCTCAAAAACAAAACACAACAAAAAAACCCCAAGTATCTCCCATCCGATGCATAATGACTAACAACTGCTGCCTGTGACACTTTATTGTTTTAATCTCTGCAATGTGAAATGTAAATAAAACCCAGTGGTCCCATCCATAAGTAATTGTCAATATTTCAGCAAACTTTTATATAAGAAATAAATCTCAATCCTGAGAAAACTAGCTCCAAGTGGATTGGGATGTTAGCAGCTCTCAGGGTCTTTGTTTGTCTTCAGCTGTGTCCCCAAGTGCTAAAGCCAGGACCCAGCATATAGTATTGGGCATTTAATAAATATTTGTTAAATAAATGAAAGTATGTTGGGAAGGGGTGACTAATGACAGGGATAACAGTGTTGTCACTTCCTTCTCCTATCTTCCCGCTCCCCATGTGTCATTTTACAGGTAGTACAGCAGGGAATAAAGACATGCTCTAGGAAAACAGTATTTGAAGTGCAGAAAAAACTGGTATCTACATTATCGACACAGGAAATAAACCGTTAAATACTTACTATAACAAAATTTTGAGGTTAAAAAATGAGAAAAGGAAGAATATTTTCAAAACATATATGCTAATACACATCTAAAAGGAAAGTTAAGAACCACCATTACTAAACAGCCTCATATTCGCTTTGACCTTGACCTTTTGAATTCTATTCTGTGAATGTTAATTCATTCGCTTTTTGGAGGGAAAGTGCAATTGTCATCTAAAAGTTGCATGGCAGGAAAAAATAGAAGTAATGTGGGAAGAGAAAGAAACTGTCTCTTTACAAAATCAGGATAATATATACATATATTTATACCAGGTAGGTGAAACCCTAAAGTAGGTGATTACACCTTGTGGCCCCTCTTTCTACCAACTTCTTTCTCCCAACTCTTCCCACTTCTTGAATATTTGCTCTCTTCTTTGCCCAGGGTACCACTCATTCTACTACTACTCATTAAATTCCAAGGAACACCTACTTTGTGCCAGGTGCGCTTTGCGGCTGTGGGGTGCAGAGGTGAGCATGATGGATGGAATCCAACCTGCATGGAGCTTATTCATTGGAGAGGAAGGCAGAGAATAATCACAACTATAATAATATCAAAAATAAATAGCAACACACTGTGTTAAGTGCTGTGCTTAGGTCTGTGTTGCTAAACTAATTTGTCTATTTTTGACATTTGAACAAAATTATATACATATTAAATTGAAATATATTGTATATATGAAAAGATTGTATTTCATAAAATATAGTCTTGGCTGTACTTATCTCCCACTCTAGTTCCTTGTACAGGACTAGCCAGACAGCACCCAAAGGACTGGCCATTACCCTCCAACTCCACCAAAATATCTTAATTGGATCCCACTTCCTTGCTTCAGTAGAGCTTCCCTTAGCCACAGAACTACGTTCCAAGACCGCAAGGAGATGCCTACAACCGTGGATAGTATCCAACCCTATGTACACTATTTTTTAGATCATATCACCTAGACCACGGGCCCCCAATCCCCTGGGCCGGGGACAGGTACCAGTCTGTGTTCTGTTACTAACGGGGTGCACAGCAGGAGGTGAGTGGCGGGGTTGAGCATTACTGCCTGAGCGCCACCTTCTGTTAGATCAGCGGTGGCATTAGATTCTTCTATGATCTCGAAGCCTCTTGTGTGGAAAAATCGTCTTCCAAACCAAACCATGGTGCTAAAAAGGTTGGGAACCACTGACCTAGATGGCTACAAGTGACTTGTGGGTGGTACCGTATACAGTGTGGACCCACTAGACCAAGGGGGGACTCACGTCCCAGTGGTCCAGAGTGAGAGCTCATCATGCTACTCAGAGCAACAGGCAATTTAAAACTTATAAATGTTTAATTCTAGAATTTTCCATTTAATATTTTCTGATTGCAGATGCCCATGGGTAATGGAAACTGCAGCAGGCAAAACCGTGGATAAGGGGATGACTACTGATTCTCTCATAAAAGAAATGACGCTGAGTCAATACTGGCTGATAAAGACTGATTTTGTTGACCCCTGTCTAGAGATGTGATAATATCATGCTCCCAAAAAAGGGATATTTAAAGGGATTCCAGACTCTAGCAAAGGACCGCCAGGGAAGGAAGGAAGTGGTTGACGACATCAAAATAAGACTTAAGCAGAAAGAGATTGAGCCTACTTGTAAGACTGTTACATGGTAATGCAAAACATTCCTTTAAGTGCTTCAGCTGTGCCTTCAGTAATAGCTTTGTGGTCTGAAAGAGATAACACAGGCTTCCCTAAGGATTCACTTATGTGGGGAATCTGTCTCCAGCGGTTTCTATACAATGTACCTGCCAAAGCATTTGAAGGAAAGTATGAAGGCTGAGAGCTAGGCTGCAGACGTCAGCCTTGACCACAGAATGGAGACACATTTCACATTTATTCTTTGGAAATCCCGAGGCAAAAATTTTCTTTTTCCTTACTTTGGGCTCTATGAAATATTCTATTTGACTTCCTCTCCAACAAGCTGTCTACTTCACACTTCTAAATTCACCTCTCACATTCGTTTCCTCTCAAAAGCTCTTCCCATGCCAAGATAAACTCTCCTGAATTGTCTTAAACCCAGCTTGTTACTCTGACATTGCAATTCTCAGATGTCATGTTGTATTTCCCCCACAGAATGGCTCACTCTCCCCATTCGAAATGCGTGCAAATGCTTTTGTGCTTATGTTTATTTAATTTCAGCTCCAAGTCCATTTATTACTATTATTTCTACAGTGCTAAGTGCCTAATGCTACTCCCAATAAATTGTAAATTAATGTTTTTGCTATTATACATGATTATTATACAATTCATCCATCACCGTCATTATCATTCTCTCTGAATGGAGGTGTAATCGTTAGAACCTTTTCAAATTTCTCCGCCTCATTTGTACTCACACAAAGTTTCTTATCATATTCATTTATTTTTAAATAGCTTTATTGTTTTCGTAAAATTGCTGCGTGTTCATTGTAAAAATCCAGCAACAGAGAAAAGTAACGAAAAAAGTAGAAATCACTCTAGATTCTCCCATTAAAATTTTAATGGCCATGCTTTTGGATATTATTTTATATTCACATGTACATACATGTATATAATTTTATACAAACGAAGCATTACCATATATACTGTTCTATAAACTTCATTTGTAGTCGATTAAATGTATTGAGCATCTTTCCATGTGAATAATTTACTATAGTTATTCATCATTTTTAATGTTTTCATAATGCCATCATGCACACGTTCTACCAACAGTCCCCAATTTTTTTGGCACCAGGGACAGGCCTCATGGGAGACAATTTTTCCATAGACCAGAAGGGGGCAGAAGATAGTTTTGGGATGAAACTGTTCCATTTCAGATCATCAGGCATTAGATTCTCATAAGGAGCATGCAATTCATAAGCAGAATTGCTTGAACCTGGGAGGTGGAGGTTGCAGTGAGCAGAGATTCACAATAGGGTTCCTCAGGTGCATAGTTCACAATAGGGTTCTCACTCCTATGAGAATCTGATGCCACCACTGATCTGACGGGAGGTGGAGCTCAGGCCATAATGCTTGCTCACCACTCACCTCCTGCTGTGTGGCCCCATTCCTAACTGGTATCACACTGTGGCCCCCGGGATTGGGGACCCCTGCTATACACAACACTTTGCTATAAACATTGTTGTTTCTCAGCGGGCGCAGTGGCTTATGCCTGTAATCTCAGCACTTTGGGAGGCGGAGGAGGGTGGATCATTAGGTCAGGAGTTCAAGACCAGCCTGGCCAAGATGGGGAAACCCTATCTCTACTAAAAATACAAAAATTAGCAGGGCGTGGTGGCAGGTGCCTGTAATCCCAGCTACTCAGGAGGCTGAGGCAGAGAACTGCTTGAACCTGGTAGGTGGAGGTTGCAGTGAGCAGAGATTGCACCACTGCACTCCAGCCTGGGCAATACAATGAGACTCTCTCTCAAAAAAACAAACAAAGCAAAAAAACAAAACCAAAAATATTTGTTGTTTGTCAATTTTTACTGATCTAAACAATGCTATAATAAAGACTCTTATGCATAAACATTTTTGCACTTGTGGTATTATCTCCTGGGGTAAATACTTAGAAGCGGAAATCACTGGGTCAAAGGGTGTGCAGTACTACACCTTGAAGCATATTTTGATACACATTGATGATTGGTTGTAATAAATCCACATCAACAGTGCATGAGAGTTTCCTATCTTGTCTTTTCTCATAACATCATCTCTGTGCCCAAAACTCTTTGGGGAAGGGGGCCGCTAATTACCGAGCTGGGTGAACAATAAATCAGTGCAATTTTAGACCGTGTTTTTCTCATCAACACTGGGAAGGATAACACCTTTATAGTCTGGTCCTCTTCCGTTCCTTTGTTTTTATCATCTGAATGAGATGATTTCACTGACACATCACACACAAGGATTTTATGACAGTCAATTTATACAACCACCTGAGCCCATTATACAGCATAATTCATACTTAATATAAAGTGACAGTTGTTAGCAGATTGCATTGGCATTCCCTTCAAGAAGACAATTGCTCAACAGGAATCATTCTGAATCAATTAATCAAGCCATAACTCTGCTATAATGCTGCGGTATTCTGACATCAGGAAAAAGGAACTACTTGTGCATTCTGAGCAATTTTTGGCTACATACTTTTACTTTGCTGAGCTCATTAAAGCCATTAGGTCTTTGACAGAGATCTTATCCATCTAACATCCTCAGCCTCTTGAAATGGCTATGTGAAAGACTGGCTCATTTCCTCTGGTTTTTGTTTGCTAAAGTGGGTATAGTGAATTAAAAATATAAATGCTTATTGACTTACAACAAGATTACATCCCAGTAAATCCACCATAAGTTGAAAATATCATTTCAAGAAAGGATTTAATACACCTAACTTGCTGAACATCATAGCTTAGCCTAGCCTAGGTTAAATGTGTGCAGAACACTTACATTACTGCACAGTTGGGCAAAATCATCTAACACAAGGCCTCTTTTATAATAAGATATTGAATATATAATGTAATTTATTGAATCCTATACTGAAAGTGAAAAACAGAATGGTTGTGTGGGTACTTGAAGTAAGGTTGCTACTTAATGTGTATTGCTTTCATACCATTGTAAAGTTGGAGAATGTAAGTCAAACCATCCTAAGTCAGGGACTGTCTGTACTTACAGCTGACCTTGAACAAAACGAGTTGAACTTTGTGGTTCCACTTATATGTAGATTTTCTCCCACTTCTGCCATCCCTGAGACAGCAAGACCAACTCTTTCTCTCTCCTCCTTCTCAGCCTACTCAATGTGAAGATGACAAGGGTGAAAACCTTTGATCATCCACTTCCTCCATATTTATATATGGAGAGAGAGGGCGGGGGGAAGAGAGTGAGAGAGGGAGAGAGAGAGGGAAAGAGAGAGAGAGAGAGAGAGAGGGAGAGAGAGAGGGAAAGAGAGAGAGAGAGAGAGAGAGAAAGACAGAGAGACAGGATCTCTCTCTGCCACCCAGGCTGGAGTGCATTGTCTCAATCACAGCTCACTGCAACCTTTGCCTCCTGGGTTCAAGCAATTTTCCTGCCTCAGCTTCTTGAGTAGCTGGGATTACAGGTGTCCATCATCATGTCCACTAATTTTTTTAGTAGAGAGGGGGTTTCACCATGTTGCCCAGGCTGGTCTTTAACTCCTGACCTCAAGTGATTTGCCTGCCTTGGCCGCCCAAAGTTCTGGGATTACAGGCATGACCCACCACACCTCACCCTTGAATAGTAAATATGTTTTCTTAATAACATTTTCGTTTCTCTAATTTACTTTAAGAATATAATGTATAACATGCAAAATATGCGTTAATCAACTATGTTATCGGTAAGGCTTCCGTTCAACAGTAGGCTATTAGTAGTTAAGTTTTGGGGGAGTCAAAAGATACATGTGGAGTTTTGACTCGTGGGAGGTAGGTGCTCCTAATCCTAGCCCCAAGGGTCAGCTGTGTATTTCTGTGATATGAATGTAACTGGATGAGGGTATGGTAAATCTTTAAAAATATAAACCTGTTTCTGATGTGATTATGGTCCTGGGAAATTGATATATTAATTCGCTCTGAAACCTGCCTTAATAATCTCAGAAAAATTGGATTTGGAAAGGTATACAGAAGTGAAGTGATATTCTGGAGACAATCACAGGGATTACAGTAATGGAGATAGACCAGGATCTCCCATTCAATGGAGTTTTATATTCTTTGGGGTTATTTTCAGGTCTGGTGTCTTCTTAATAATGAATTTTGCCTCTAGAATCTTGAAAATAGTCTTCTCTATGGGCATTGACTGGCCATAGTTCCAATACTAAAGACTAAATCCCATCTTTAGAGATTCTGAATTCATCATTCTGGTGTGTGGCCTAGACAGCAGCATTTGAAAAAGCTGACATAAAGCCGAGGTTAAGAACAATTGATTTAGATAAAGAAAGGCATTCAAAATAAATGATTCGGTGCAAAGTGTTTTTGAAATTCCTTTAGTTTTCCTTGTATCTCATTCAATTCCAACCAGTTAAAATTCTCCCATTACTGTAATTACATAACTTTTACATTTAAAAGCTGCTACATTACCCATAAATGAGGGGGATGCATTTTTCACAGTGATAGAAAACTATTACGGAAGTAATTTTCATGTTGCCACTGTTGACAGGATAAAGCTAGGATAGGAATCCGCAAAGGTTACTGTGCATATGAATCACCTAGGTTGTTGGAACTGAGGTTAACAGGCTGGGCGCCTACGGATTAGGGTTTCCAGGCTGGGAGAAAGCAACCCAGGTGATGCTGATGCCAGGGAACCTTGGACCACTCTTTGCTAACTCTGAACTGTAGGAGTCTAGACTTGGTGCAAACTGGATCACAGTCTCCCATAAAGCCTTGGTAAGAGCAATTTAAGAAATGTGAGATCGTTTGAGCCCGGAAGGTCAAGGCTGCAGTGAGCCATGATCATGCCACTGCACTCCAGCCTGGGTGATGTAGTGAGACCCTGAAAGCAAGCGAGAGAGAGAGAGAGAGAGAGAGAGAGAGAGAGAGAGAGAGAGAGGAAGGAAGGTGAGAAGGACTTCAGCATACTTCCTTTTATTTTCAGCCAACAGGCTCATACATAAGTCCTCACCTGTTCTTAGCAGCCTTCAAATAACTGCCTGCATCTCACTGTCAAAGAAGAATTACTTGATAGAAGAAAAATTGCATACTTACAGCTCACCTTTTTGAAAGGGTAGGAGCTATAAGAATGAAGGAGATAATGCAAACAAGAATGGTATATGTACATCAATAGAAGAGATACAGAGAAAAAGAAAATAAACTTTGTTTTCTATTGCCAATGGTAGGCAAGGAGGCAAAATTAAATTTAAACCTGGATAACTTTAGGTAGTAAACGACTGGCAGAAATACCTACTCACAATGTGTTTAAGCAAAAATAAATGTGTTGACTCGATTACCTGGGATTGTTTATGGGCAAGGGTAGCTTCAGGCACTATCTTCTTCAGACTTCGAACATCTCACTTTGTTCTCTTCCAAGGCCCCCTTTCTCTTTTGGGATAGCCGTAAGCCAGGCTATATGTGGTGCTCCCAGTAGATCCAGGCTTTCTCCAGATGGTTAAAGCAGCTACAAATGTTAAATTCTCACCTCATTAAATCTAGCTGAAGAGAGAGAATGTTTGCTTTCTATCTTTCCCAGCAGGCTTGCCAACGTGTATTATTGGCTGTGTAATATGAACCAATCACTGTGGCCAGGGGTATCAGGTTTGCTAATTGGCTTAAAGGCCAGGGATATCCCATCACTGGAGCTGGGAGAGGACTCATCTCCATCTGGAAGCATATGGACTGAGAGGGGAATAGCTGTGATTTTCCGGAGAAAATTCTGTTTAGCAAACAGCGTGCAACATATGTGGTCCACTCAGGACATAAAATTCTTGATTGTCCACTAGAAATAATGTATGCTGAAAAATTTTTTTTTCTCATAGAAGTGAGTGTGCTTTAGAACACATTGAAACACTTCTGAATATTGAAAGAGCAAGAATGACCACAAGATTTTTCCTGCATGAAAGAGGTGAGCACTGAAATGAAGGATTATATGCTGACGGCTCAGCACTGTGGCTTGGTCTTGACCTCCCCAAGCAAATGTGGGATTAATTTGAATTTAGCAAGAGATAGGATTTACAATAGCTAAAGGCTGTCTGTACCTCAAACCCCAGAAAATATAAATTGGCATTTCTGTAGATATTTTGAAACATGAAATGTGCACAGAATACTAAGTGGTTATTGTGTGAAAGGAGTTTATTGAATTTTCACGTAGGCCCTGCTCCCTCAACCCCCCACCTTTCACACTCTTTTCAGAAGACAATTAAAAACAATACATCTTTTAAATAGGTTTTTTAACCTACTTTCAGCTATCAAATAGAGTCCTCTGTCTCATCTCTGCCTGCATTGCTTCCCTTTGGTTTCGAAATTTTGCTTTTGCTGATGAACTTTACAGTTAGGAGTTACTATATTCCATTAATCATTCTAAGAGTGATTTACAGACTTACGGCATGTATACTTATGTATACCTATTAATACATTATAACACATGGTAAAAATGAGTACATGTGATTTAGTGAAATAAAAATAAGTTTAAACAGTCAAGTCAAGCCAAGTCAAAGGAGAGATCAGTCTACAATATGTGGCCCATGAGAATCACCATAATTTGTAGAAGTCCATGGATGTGGCTCTGAGCTTTCTAGCAGCCAATACAGAGAAAGATTATGTAATGATTATTTACCTGATTCATAAAATAATTAAGGTCAAGACACAACTTGCCCTGGTACTATGTCCCCAACAAATTTCCTCCTGTGGGTCTCTGGCAAGAAGACCCTGTGTGACGCACTGAATGGAGTCCTTGGTTAATCAAGAGTGTGTCCAACATCAGATTTCATAGATTTCTTTTCCACAATGCAATGCATGCAGATTAAGGCCACAATCTTGAAAAAAAGTCTATTAAAAGAAGTTCTATGATGTTAAACGGGAAGGACAAGAAGAATGGAGTCCAGCTTTCTGATGGTCTGGCTTCATTCTGAAGAAGGTTTAGGTTACTTGGAGAAATGGATGGACTGCACATACTTTAGGCAACCTATGGTAAATAGTGCTTCTCTCCCTTAACTTTTGCTAACATTGAGTAGCAGTGATTTTGAAGTTAGCTATATTGTTAAACTCCTCAAGAGTCCTGGAATATTTTGCTTATTAAATATAGTTCTGTATACTTTAGAAGATAGCCTAGCTGAGGATTCAGTTGATATCTTCTATGAGCATTAAAAAAATCTGTTGAAAAGCTAGCTATGTCAGCCTATCTCTGTGAGCCAAAATATTCCCTGAAAAATATTTTGGTAGTAAAGCTTCTTTCTATTGATATGAGTTTTTTGAAAAACTTGAAGGCAGTTTAAAAAATGCAATTCATAGGCTTTCAATTTAGCTTACAAATCTTATTCTATTTTTAAGTCTAGTAAATTTTATAAGTTACTTTAAAGGGATTTTTACATTCAATTCGGTCATATTTACAGAATTTGCTAAAATGTTTAAACCATCAAACATTTAAAATTTTATTTATAAATGTGACATGTTTAATTTTGTTTCATAGGACATGTATTTCAATTTTCTCAACAACAACAACAAAATCTTTCTGAGCATTTAAGTCTTATATATTGTAAAATTTCCAATACTAAACTAAGTAAAATTTTAGTTTAAAATCAGAAGTCTACAATGAGAATTAAAAACACTGCTCAAAGAAATCAAAGAAGACACAAACAAATGGAAAAGCATCCCATGCTCATAGATAGGAAGAACCAATATCATTAAAATGGCCATACTGCCCAAAGTAAGGTACAGATTCAATGTTATTCCTATCAAACTACCAATGACATTCTTCAAAGAACTAGAATGGGATAAAATATTTGCAAGCTATGCATCTGACAAAGGTCTAATACCCAACATCTATAAGAAACTTATACAAATGTACAAGAAAAAACAAACAAACAAACAAAGAACCCAATTAAAAAGTGGGCAAAGTACCTGAACAGACACTTTTCAGTAGAAGACATACATGCAGCCAATAAGCATATAAAAAAAGACTCAATATCACTCATCATTAGAGAAAAGCAAATCAAAATCACAATGAGATACTATCTCACACCAGTCAGAATGGCTGTTACTAAAAAGCCAAAAAATAACTGATGCTGTCGAGGTTGTGGAGAAAAAGGAACACTTACACACTCTTGGGGGTGTAAATTAGTTCAACTATTGTGGAAAGCAGTATGGCAATTCCTCAAAGAGCTAAAAGCAGAATTTCCATTTGAGCCAGCAATCTCATAACTGGCTATACACCCCCAAAATATAAATCATTCTACTGTAAAGACACATGCATGTGAATGTTCCTCTCAGCACTGTTCACAATAGCAAAGTCATGGAATCAACTTAAATGCCCATCAGTGACAGATTGGATAAAGAAAATGTGGTACATATATACCATGGAATACAATGCAGCCATAAAAAAAATGAGATCATGTCTTTTGCAGGAACATGGATGGAGCTGGAGGCCACTAACCTCAGCAAACTAACACAGGAACAGGAAGCCAAATATCACATATTCTCACTCATAAGTGGAAGCTAAATGATGAGAACTCATCATCATTTTACAAATAATGGACACTGGGGTCTACTTGAGGGTGGAGGGTGGGAAAAAGGGGTGGAGCAGAAAAGACAACTATTGGGTACTGCGCTTAATACCTGGGTGATGAAATAATCTGTACAACAAACCTCTGTGACACACATTTACCTATGTAACAAACCTTCACATGTACGCCTGAACCTAAAATAAAAGTTAAAAAAATTAGGAGTCTATCTCAGTTACTTATTTACATGTTTCAAATTGGAGTTATGAGATTATCATTCTGTTAGGTCACATTCTCTTAAACATTACATCAACATGAAATACTAAATATGCACAGAATCCTTCTCAATCTGGGAATATGAAACTGTGGTTTTGACTGTATAATCCTTTTTATACCTTTTTTCCCCTAGGCTAAAAGTGTCATATACTTTAAAGAAGACAAATACCATCCTAGTTTACTGAAGTTATTCTAGCTAAAAATTCGATGTGGATATTTGCCTCAAAGCTACCCCATACTCACTTTTTCCTTCTAATATATTATAAAAAATTTTAACTGCAATATTAAAAGACTTGTACAGTGAACACTCATATAGACACCATCAAGACTATACTGTTAACATTTTACTATACATGCTTTATCCCATTTTTCCTTCATCCATCCCTCTGTCCTCCAATCAACTCATTATTTCCATGTATTTTAAAGGAAATTGTAGACATAAATATACTTCCTCCTAAGAATTTCAGCAGACATAATATTAACTAGAGTTCAATATTGATATATAGTTTCTTCTTTTGATATCAAATTAACAATCAATCAATCAAATGCATAAATTTTAAATGTATAGTCACTGAGTTTTGACCAATGGTCATACATGTATAACCAAAACTATTATTAAGATATAAAACATTGCCATCTCCTCTTAGAGTTTCCTCATGCCTCTTCCAAGTCAATTCCTAACCCCCACCCCACAGAGATTGTTTTACCTTTTTTCCACCATAGATTAATTTTGCCATTTCTAGAGCTTAATATTAGTTGAATCACCCACTAATATTAGTAAAGCCAGCATGTACTGTTTTGTATAAAACATGTTTCATCCAGCACAATGCTTTTGAGACATATCCATGTTGTTGCATGTATCAGTAGTTTCTTTTTATTTATGAGTATGCATATACTCTTGTATGCATATATTACAACTAGTCCATTCACCTATAAATATGTTCTGGACCATTTCCAGGTTTGGTTAGTACGAAAAAAGTTGTGAACATTCTCACATAGTAATTTTGCTGATTACTGAGTCCCTTTTAAAGTTTACTACTGGGCTGGGCACAGTGGCTCACACCTGTAACTTTGGGAGGCTGAGGTGAGCGGATCACAAGGTCAGGAGTTCGAGACCATTCTGGCCAACATGGTGAAACACTGTTTCTACTGAAAATACAAAAATTAGCTGGGTGTGGTGGTGCACACCTGTAATCCCAGCTACTCAGGAGGCTGAGGTAGGAGAATTGCTTGAACCCAGGAGGCAGAGGTTGGAGTGAGCTAAGATCACGCCACTGAACTCCAGCCTGGAGACAGAGTGAGACTCCATCTCAAAAAAAAGTATACTATTAATATGTCATGGGATGCAAAACTTAAAAAGATATTGGTCTTCTAAGCACATCTTACGTAAATATCTGTGAACTCAGAGAAACCTGCAACTCCTACCCAGAATGAGTAGTTTTGCATTTTCTTGGCTTTTCTTATATGTTTATGTATTTCCTTTTTCACTCTAAAGACTTTTGATGATAGAATGCAAATATAACTAAAATGTAATTTATGCCTGACTTAATGGAATCTTGAATTATTTCATATTCTTAGCATAGAACTCATAGGGATAATAACAAATGGAATCCAATGGCTTTATCTGAGTTGGAGGTCATACCCAATAATCTATTAATGAAAGTAAATACATTTCTAGGAAACAAAATAGTCTAAAGACTTTGATGAAGCGAAACTGTTACTTATTTTCACTTGGGGGTAGAAATTTTTTATGTAAAAGATTGCATTAATCTGTATTTGTTTTTCCTTTGTTTCTCAAAACTAGACCTCCTGAGTTTTAGCTGAGCTGGACTCACCCAAAATAAAAACTACATTTCTCGGCCTATTATATACCTAGGTGTTTTTACATTATTAAATTCTGCCCAGGAGGATAGAAGCTAAGTGTTTTGAGTAAAGTGTATGTAGCTTCACTGTTGGGAAACCCCAAAAGAGCCAGCCAGTTATAGTGAGTGGAGGAGGCAGAACTTTAAAAAATGAGTCAAAAACCTTAGCAGATACATCATCAAAGAAGACAGACAGAAGGCAAATAAGCATATGAAAAGACACTTTACATCACATAGTATTAGGGAAAAAATGAGATAATACTGTATACCTATTAGAATGGCAAAAGTCTGAAACACTGACAAGAACAAATGCTGATGAAGATACGGAGCAACAGGAATTTCATTTATCGCTGGTGGGAATGCAAAATGGTAGAGTCATGTTGGAAGATAGTTTAGTGATTTCTCACAGAACTAAAGAAACTCTTAACATACGACCCAGCAATCATGCTCCTTGATATTTATCCAAAGAAGATTATAACCTATGTCTGCACAAAAACCTGCACACAGGTGTTTATAGCAGCTTTATTCATGATTGCTAAAACTTGGAAGCAATCAAGGCATCCGTTAGTAGGTGGATGTGTAGATAAACAGATATATCCAGACTATGGAGTATCATTTTCTACTAAAAAGAATGAACTTCATATGAAGCTAGAAAAGATATGGAGGAAACATAAATACATATTACTAACTGAAAGAGGTCAATCTGAAAGGCTACATACTGTGATTTAAACTACATGATATTCTGGAAAGGGCAAAACTATGCAGAAAGCAAAAATATCAGTGACTGCCAGGTGCTGTGTGAAGGAAATACATAGGTGGGGCACACAAGATTTTAGGGCGGTGAAAGTATTCTGGATAATACTATAATGGTGCATATATGTCATTGCACATGTGCTCAAATCCTTAGAATGCACAACACCAAAAGTGACCCTAATGTAAGCCGTGAGAGCTACCTCCCCCATTCAGTATACCACTTGTAAATCAGGGGTGTTACTCTAAAAGAAGTGTGCCATTGCACCTCTAGCACCAGAGCTGTGGTGCAAAGGTTTTGCTCAGGGGAGAGGCGGGCCATAAGAACAGACACGGGGAAGTTCAAACCTAAGGGTGATGTTTAAATCCATGGTGATTTTGGTGGTAATCAATTAAGAGGAGAGCTTCATGATAGCAACAAGCTAAACTGTAGACCAGCTAGAAGTTTAGCAGAGAGAACCAGGGAAAGAAACAGCTAAGAAGAGCCCTTCTGGGGTCAGAAAAAATCTCACTGCCTGGCCTTGAAGACTATTTCTGCAAAGGGACCTGAATCTCCTGTGGAGAAATGTATGATGCATGATTTTGTGGAAAACAGTAGAGAAATCACCTGGATATTAGAGAAGGCTAACTGCCATTATGATACCAATAGAGGCAGATGAGCTAGAAGCTTAATGGAGAGATCGTGGGAAGGAGACATTTAAATATCATCCCGGTAAAACCACTGTCCTCCCAGGGTAATCAATCATATGCATACTCAAGTCTCTGTCCTCTGAGGAGAAACACCAGAGGCTACACACTAAAAGGTAAATACATTTCAGTGAAATAGCCCAGTCAAATCACTAAATGAATAAACAAGCAAACAAAGTAACAATACTTGTGGGAGAAAGATAATATCCAGTGTTGCCACAGTATATTATCTAAAATGTCTAGTTTTTGAAAAAAAAAAAAATATATATATATAAGACACACAAAGAAATGGGAAAAGTGTGACCTGTACAGGGTTGGGGTTGGGAGAGAAAAAAATAATGTTTTATGAGAAAGCCTAGATGCCAAAGATTTCAAAGCAGGTATTATAGATATGTTAAAAAACTAAAGAAAACAATGCTTAAAGAAGTAAAAGAAGACATGATGACAATATCATCATATGGTGAATAAAAATCAGAGATAGAAATTATTAAAAAGGGCAATGGAAATTTGGAGTTGAAATTTATGAAACATAATAAATTACAGCAAGAAGAAGAGAAGGAATAGTAACATTTCTACATTTCACTGGAATTAAGGTGGAAGAAATCTAAAGTAAATTCTGATAAATTAAAATGTATGTATTGCAAGCCTAGAGCAACCATTAAGAAAATAAGTAAAAACTATAGTGAAAAATCATTAAAAGAATTAATTAAAATGTTACACTAGAAAATAATGCAAAAGAAAGGAGTAAGAGAGGAACAAAATGGGAGAAGATGAGTAATAGAAAAAAGAAAAAGTAAAATGGCAGATGTAAATACAATAAAATGTAAATATATATAAGGACATTAAATGTGAATGGATTAAACAAACAATCCAATCAAATGAAGAGATTGTCAGATTGAATTGAAAAATAACAAGATTCAACTATATTCAATAAATAGGAGACACATATTCGATTTAAAAAATAGGTTGAAAACAGCAAGCATAAGAGAGCTGGAATGTATGTGCTATTAGCTAAAGTAGACTGTTAGTTGAAGACAAATGCATTCTTAACTGATATGAGAAGAAAAGGTAAAAGGTTTATGTAAATAGGCAAAGAGATAACTTCTCCAAAACTTACCATCAGTTATGCAAGAAGGAAGTAATTTTCTTCATATATACTTCATATGAGGCATATATATCTATTTTGCTATATTTAATCTTTCCAACTATATCATGAGGCAGTTATGATTATTCGCCATTTATAGATAAGAAAAATAAGGCTTGATATGGCAAATAACTTGTAGAAAATCGTGGGAAGGAGTGGAAAGGGATTTGAGCACTGGCTTGTCTGACTCTAATGTCTACGTTATTTATACTGTCCCATGTTATTCCTTTGTGTGATCTCCATGGCTTTGTTTTGATGTCTCATCATGACCATGTTCACCTCTGAAAATTTATGAGCCTTTTCTTTGAGAGCTTTTCTTTTTTTTCTCTTTTTTAGAAAGCACTCCCCAAGTTTTTGCCTCATTTCTAATCAATGCCTTAACTGGGTCTTCTTAGGTTTTCTTATATAAACTGGTAATTTAGTACCCTAGCAACCAGTTCTACCACAGGATTAAATATAAAATTGCTTTAGTTACAGAACTTAGAGTACAAAAATATTGGCTTACACCAGAAATTGTTTTCTCAAGGTTCGGCATCTCTTCTAGAAGAAACTATATCCAATTAAGATTTAAACAGACAATGTTCCTTTTTTAACTTAACAATCTTAACTTTTGAGATCAGTTTTATTTTACCTTATATAAAGACAATCTTTTTTGTTAGACAGAAAAAAAGATAAGTTCATCACCCGCAAGAGAGTGGGCTAAAGAAAAATATCCACTAATTTCTACCTCTAACAAATAATAATTTGATGTATTTCCTTCTAGTGTTCTTGCTATTTATATTATATGCCTAGATTTGCACAACTATGATCTTACGATTCCTTTATATTGATACAATTTTGTATTGCACATTTTAAATGAATTGTATCATCAGCATTTTTAATATATGGGAAATTTTTATACATTATGCTTTCCTTCACTCTTCTTCACTTTCTTCTTTTAAGCTACGAAAGCATTTCCAAAATATTTGAGAATAATTGGTAGTTACCAAAATGTGAATTAACTAGAAATGATATTATGATAAATAGAGATTATGTATATGCATGTTTATAAATACAGTATTTACCTATTGACTATACCACATACATTCTCCTTTCTGCAGCTTAGATGTTTTAAATTGTGTTTTTGTGTTAAATTGCTTTGTATAT
>PVKP010010594.1:0-64228 GCA_004027715.1 Plecturocebus donacophilus
TCACATTCAGGTACACCTATCAAACGTAGATTAGGTCTTTTCACATAGTCCCATATTTCTTGGAGACTTTGTTCATTCCTTTTTACCCTTTTTTCTGTCATCTTGCCTTCTTGTTTTATTTCATTGAGTTGATCTTCGACCTCTGATATCCTTTCTTCTGCTTGGTCAATTCGGCTGTTGAAACTTGTGCATGCTTCGCAAAGTTCGTGTGTTTTTCAGCTCCATCAATTCACTTATATTCTTCTCTAAGTTGTCCATTCTCGTTAGCATTTCGTTAAATCTTCTTTCAAGGTTCTTGGTTTCTTTGCATTGGGTTAGAACATGTTCTTTTAGCTCACAGAAGTCTCTTATTATCCACCTTCTGAAGCCTGATTCTGTGAGTTCATCACACTCATCCTCCGTCAGGCCTTGTTCTCTTGCTGATGAGGAGCTGCAATCCCCTGTAGGAGGAGAGGCATTCGGATTTCGGGTGTTCTCAGCCTTTTTGCACTGGTTTCTTCCCATTTTTGTGGATTTATCCACCTGTCGTCTTTGTAATTGCCGACTTTGAGATTGGGTCTTTGAGATTGGGTCCGGCGTGTTGGTGATGAAGTTTTTTCTGTTTCTTAGTTTTCCTTTGGGGGGCGCCCCTTCCCCACAGAGCTGGGTCTTCCCGGGTTCAGCTGTGCTTGCTTTCAGTCCTCAGCGCTTCCAATTGCTGTTCTCCTTGTGGGGATGGGACCAGCCGAGCCCGACTAAAAGGGCAACCAGTCCTGTATACTCTGCACCAAGAAGCGCCGTGCTGGGGCGCTGGCAAAACAGCCGCACCGGCCAAAAGAGTTGCGCTGGCGACCTGTGTGGCTCCTTCACTGGGAATCTCCCAGTTTGTGGGCATCCACTCCCATATCTTCTTTTGAGCAAAGTTTAAGTAGAGGAGCACTGTAGGATGACATGTAGCAAACATGAAAACCAGAAAAACAATCATATAAAATTCATTTCAGGAAGCAAGAACCTGTTTTTACAAATTTGTCACAGTGCCAATATTAGGGTTCCTAATATCTAAACTAAAGATATTGCATTCAAAATTTTAATTCTATATTTATTTCTAAAAATGGAGAAGGTAGTGAAGAATGAAAGAGAAGCAGAACAGGTCCTGCAGGTTGTGCCTATCACTGTGAAGGTCATTCTTTGCAACTCCCACAGGAGTACCACATCCATTCAGCTCACTTTGGATCACCTATATAGCCTGAAAACCAAGGAACAGGGAATCTGCTGAGGTCCAAATTTGTGTACCAGGTAATAAACTCCCCAGGATAAGCATCACACATCTTTCTAAAGTAGCAGTTTTACCAACTGTAAGCAATTTAGAACACTGTCTTTATATTAAAATATACTAATGTCTTAAAGGAGCACATATATTAAATCAGTTTTAAAAAATATAACATTAGAATCCCTGTAGGAAAGTGATATTATACCCTGTATTAGTCTGTTCTCACACTGCTTATAAAGCTGTATCTGAGACTGGGTAATTTATAAAGGAAAGAGGTTTAATTGACTCACAGTTACACATAGCTGGGGAGACCTCATAGTCATGGCACAAAGCAAAGAAGGAACAAAGTCACATCTTATATGTCACCTGTCAAGAGACAGCTTGTGCAAGGGAACTCCCATTTATAAAACCATCAGATCTCATGAGACTTATTCACTACCAAAGAACAGTATACAGGAAACCACCCTCAAGATTCAACTATCTCCACATGACCCCACTCTTGACATGTGAGGATTATTACAATCCAAGGTGAGATTTGGGTGGTGATACAGCCAAACTATAACATCCTCTAAAGTGTTTAATTAAAAAATGAATGAATAGACTGTTTACAGAAATAGGTATAGAACAGCAAGGGATGGTGAAACACCAAAGAACTGTCAACAGGGGGAAGTCATTGCCAAATTCAGAGGGATTATTTCTCACTTATCTTTACATTAGTGTCTAGTACAGTTACCATCACATGATTGCTATTGTGATCATCATTATAATTGCCATCATTTAATAAATGCTTCACAGATCCTGGCTACTAAGCTAAACTGTATACATATTGTTTCAAATGTTCTTAGCCTGTTTGTGATTGGGAACTATTGACTACATATAGGAGGAACAAAAAAATACAGTAATCAACTAATAGGTAGAAGGTCATATAGGTAATCTGAAACAGAATTAAAAATCAAGCTTTACTGACACAGAGGTCTGTGCTATCCAAGTTATCATAAGTCAAATCCCATTTTAGACATCAAATAAAAGATTTCTACTCTATTTACTGTTAAATTTTTACTATTCCAAAGATCATCAGACCAGTAGTTTGCCATCTAAACTCCAGGGAATTGTTAATAATATATAACTCTGTCATTTAATGATTTGTGAAAACACTGTTTATGTTTTGTCTCCCAACCAGATCAAAAACTCATCAAAAACAGATGTCACATGTTATACAGTTATGTATCTCTCAGAGACTCCAGCACTTTGACTAGGCCTTGCTTATTAATATGAATATTTTTTTCTAGGCATGTCCCAAAGTCCTCAGCACAGCCACAACCCAGGTTTTCACAGGGTTTTCATTAAAATTAGGTTCTAGAGCATTACTTGCCTAATGTGTGATGCAACCTACATTTAGTTTTCAAATAAAAATTAATTTTGTGTTTCTACTGTCTTTATCTTTGAAGATATTGAACTTGGGATTTTCAAAACTATAATTAGAAGTTATTTTTGCATATCTTTTATATACATAATTTTTACAATGGCTGCCATAATTATATAGATTCTTAGGAAATGTTTCTGATCCTTGTGAATAAAAATGAAAGAAGAAATTTTACTACTTGCTGACCCATGTGACTAACCTTAAAATCAGAGAGGTGGATTTATTTAAAACAAACTTGCAAACTGTTTAGCAAAGCACTGAATCTCTGTGACTCGACCAAATGTAATGCAAACTTGACTATTCCAGACTCCATCACTGTATCAACCCATACATCATAGACTCCAGTTGCAAAGAATGGTCAAGCAATATGCTATGCCTTTTGAGTCTCTCCATTTTATTTTATTTTTTTCCCCCAAGATAAAAGGAATATTTATTACAACATTTATGGACCTATCTCCTCCATAAATAAATCTGTACAGAGTTGGAAAGTAAGGCCACGATATATACAGAAGGAAAGAGCGTAGTGTTAAGACTCAGGAATCTGTACATACCATCAGTGTCAGCATTCTCCCATTTTCAAGTGCACTAACAAGGGTGATGGGATCTCTACTGGAGTGAAAACAGCAGTATTTCTGTTGCAGGAACTCTCAGAATTTGGAGGTCCATCCCAGGTTCAGCCTATGACCCAAATCCAAAAGTTTCAGCCTTCTCTGCCACTTCCAGGGCTAGCTTCAGATTCTGGTCAAATAGCTTACACCTGATGGGCATTTCTAAGGAGTAGAATGGATTCTTGAGGGCAGAGTCTGAGTCAATCTCATAAATCTTTCAGAGAAGAGAATCTCTTCCAGCTTGCCTATGATCTGAACCACAAACTTGATCACTATCAGTGTCTGGTGGCAGTGCATTTTGAATGTGTCTGTCTCCAGCATCTTAATGCCTGAGCTTCCCTATTCAGGAGACAACTGGGAGCCAATGGCAAAGAGCGAGTGGAACATGGAAGCCAGCATGAGCTTCTCTTTAGAAGTGAGGCGGGGCAGAATCGAATGGACACCGGGTAATTAGCAGGTTTACTCAGATACTCCAGAATGTCTTTCCCGTCGGACGTGTGCTTGTCCTTTCACGTCCATACCACTGATGGCCAACACTGCATGGCCCACTCGGATGCCGTCCCACTGGCCGAAAGCAACCCGCACACGCTCATCGTGTAGCTTGAGCAGCAGATCCAGCAGGTAACTGAAAGTTTTCTCAGCTTGAGCCCGTGGCGCGTAGCTGTCCAACTGGTAAATCAGGCCACCAGCTTTGTTCACCACATACACACTAAAAATCACCATTGCTGCCCAAGTCTCTCCATTTTACATTGCCAAATTCATCTTCCTTTAATACTCACCTCATGTGGGACACTAAAATAAACAAGGATGCAACTCACATTTCAAAATAGAACCTAGTGGTTAAGAGTACTTGTTCTGAAAGCAACTCCATTTTTCTAGTTCTAAATGTCTCCAACTAGTTATCTCACCTTGAGCTTGGCACATAGTCCCTCCGTCTTACTTTTGCATCTGTGACACAAGAAAAATACCACCCACCTCAACACAGATCTTATGAAGATTAAAATAAGATTATGAAAGTAAAATGCTCAACACAATGTCTAACCTAAAATAAATGCTCAGCAAGTAGAAGCTACTATAATTATTATCCAGATCAAATATTTTCTCCTATATGAAGCTTTCTTACTCTTTCCCAGCTGGAATTACTTATTTTCTTCCTTGCTTTCTATACCACATTTTAGTCACCACCATGCTGGCACCTGTCTCACTGCATTATAATTATTTATGTGTCTGTGTTCCATAACCAAAATATGGGACTTAAGCTTCTATATACCTCCAGCATAATTATTTCATGTGCGCTCATTAGGTGCTGAAATAAAATGGACGAATGAATGAATGAATGAATGAATGGGACTATAATACAAAATCCTCTTAAAGATGTAATTATTCTAAAGTGATCAAATTGTTCCAACAAGAGTAGTCCAGATAATGAGAGACTGTTATAGAATTACTTGATAAAAACTAGTCAATAAAATGGCTTGACAACATAATCTTTATGATTTCTTTAATCATTCCTTTCTTTCTGAAGTTGAGAAGTGGAGATTCCTTTTCTCATCTTTATATTTTAACAATGATAAGAAAAAAAACTGATCTCTGGGATCAGTGCCCAATACCATTCGGGTAGTATACATCTTACAATTCTTAATTAATTTGTGGCATACACATACCAGTCTCCACAGCCAGCTTCATCTGCATATAGCAGCATAATCATTTTTTTCGTTATAGTAAAGACTTTTTATGAGTCATAAGTCTTCTCCAGGGGGTGTGGTTATCATCTGGTAATCACACCCTTGGGAGATTAAAAACACTTATCTTTGGATCATGACTTGCAGTGCCCAGGGGTGTGATTATCTCAGGCAACTCACACTTTCTGTCATGCCTAATTGCTTAATTATTATAGCTGTGAGTTCACACCACCATACAGGAACTCAAGTTGTGTCAGCATTTCCGCTATAAATTTCTTTTCCAAGAGTCTATAACTCATCTATTAAAAAACAAACAAACAAACAAAACTATGGTCCGTTGAAGCACTGCAGTAAAGGTCTTATCCAGAAAACATTTCTGCAATAGATTAATTGTATCTTAAAAATTGGGTCCTGGGTCCTGGTCCCCCTAGTTAGTTCACCAAAGAAATAAATAATAATTAAATGTCTCTAAATTATATATTTTTCTGTTTAGCTGGGAAAGTAATATAAATTCTAAAGACATAAATATTATATTTTAGTTTAAACAGGAATGGCTCATACAATTTTCAGTTTTTTTGAAAATACATGTACACATATTTATAAAATATAAGTAGAATGGACTAAACCACAGTTAGAGAACATTGTCATATGCAGTCATGTACTACATAACAACATTTCAGTCAATGGATCGTATGTGACAGTGATCACATAAGATTATAATGGAGCTGAAAAATCTCTATTGTCTAATGATGTCATAGTCATCATGGCAGTCATGCCCATCTGATTATTGTAGTGCAATGTATTTCTCATGTGTTTGTGGTTTACATCATGCTGATGTAAACAAGTATCTGCACTGCCAGTTGTATAAAAGTGTAGCACATACAATTATGCACATATAGTTATGCACATACAATTATGTACAACACATAATATTTTATAATGACAATAAACAATTATGTTACTGGTTTATATATTCACTATACTATACTTTTTATATCATTATTTTAGAGTGTACTCTTTCTGCTTATATATATATATATTTATAAATAAATATATATATATATAAAGTTAACTATAAAACAGCCTCTAGCAGTTACTTCAGGACATATTCCAGAAGAAGGCATTGTTATCATAGGAGATGACAGCTCCATGTATGTTACTGCCCCTGAAGATCTTCCAGTGGGTCAAGATGTGGAGGCAGATCCTGTGCTGATCCTGCCCTGTGTAGGCCTAGGCTAATGTGTGTGTTTATGTCTTAGTTTTTAACAAAAACAGTTTAAAAATTTTGAAAAAATTAAAATTTAAAATTAGAAAAAAAGCTTATAAATGATATAAAGAAAAATATTTTCATACAGTTAACATAATGTGTGTTTTAAGCTAAGCGTTATTACAAGTCAAAGATTTAAAAAATGTTAAAGTTTATAACATAAAAAAGTTACAGTAAGCTAAGGTTAATTTATTATTGGAGAAAGAAAAATGTATAAATTTTTTGTAGCCTAAGTATACAGTGCTTATAAAGTTTACAGTAGTGCACAGTAATGGCCTAGACCTTCACGTTCACTCACTACTCACTGACTAACCTAGAGCAACTTCCGTTTCTTCAAGCTTCATTTCATTTTCAGTGCCTTATATGTCCTAAAATATTTCTGTTTCCACTTTTGTATCTTTGGGTCAGTCCCTTATTTTAGGTGTATCATTTTAATCTTTTATACAGTATTTTTACTATCCATTCTCTATGTTTAGATATGTTTAGATACACAAATACTTACCATTGTGTTACAATTGCCTGCAGTAGTTAGAACAGTAACATGCTGTATACGTTTATAGCCTAGGAGCAATAGACTATACCATAGAGCCTAGCTGTGTAGTAGGCTAGATGTAAACATCTAGGTTTTGTAAATACACTCTATGATATTGGCACAATGAAAAGAATGCTTAATGATGTATTTCTCAGAACATAACCCCATTGTTAAGTGAAGCATGAATGTATATATAAGTTCCAGACTACAGCCAAATGTTTTCTTAGCTCATATACTGTTAATTATATAAGATAATTAAATAAAGAGCACAAAACTAGATAATGGAAAACAAATGTAGCCCAAACACTGTGTAGTTGTATATGACCACCAACTGATGAATGTCTCAAAGGCTGAAAGAGGCAGACTCAGGTAGATCAATTCACAAGAGCCCCAAGATTATAAACTGCTCAACTAATGCACTAATATAAGAGGTATGTTTTACCCTGATAGCTGTAATTCATCCATGGTAACACCATCCCAACAACAGCATTCCTGAGATGCTAACAAAATGTTTCCCTGTAAATATGGAATCGGATGAGTGATATTTCATACAGATTGTGGTGAAAGATAAATGCTTTTGTTCTTTGCACTGGGGGATACCCCTCTTCCATTACTGAACAGTCACTAGAATTTCCAAAATTTGACCTTCAATTTTTTTTTTATGATATAGATCTGTGTGATTCAATGTATGCACTTGAAAAACATATGTGTTGGATTGAAATCTCCCAAGAGATTAAAAGAAAAGAAGTTATTACTAATTCCTTAATTCCTCACTCATCTTTTCAGTTTATTTTTGTAAGTTTCTTGATATTCTTTTTCTTTCAAGAGATGTTGCAGTTTCTTCATTAAATGCCACAAAATTGATGAACACCTGACCCTCCAACAGAGACCATCTTTTCCAGACTATTACTTTATTTATTTATTATTTTTATTTTTTGAGACAGTGCAGTGGCACAATCTTGGCTCACTGCAACCTCTGCCTCTCGGGTTCAAGCAATTCTCCTGCCTCAGCCTCCCTCCAGACTATTACTTTTAATATCAATCCTGTCTTAAATTATTTTTTTCTTCAAACAATCCCGTGTAATGTTTTATAGGATTTAGAACAAAATACAAATATCATATTTTCTTATAAACAAAACTAAAATATCACTGGATAATAAAAGTATGCATCCACTTTTCCTTACACAAAATGAAAATGGTTCTCATCTGTAATCCGGCCATCTCACACTGTTGCATCAGAGGTCAATAAATGCAAATGCATTTCATAATTTTTCTTAAAATGTTCAAATGTTGAATCCTATCTTACTTTTCATAACACACAAGCAGATGCTCCAAATGTTTTGTTTTTGTGATAATCAATAAGGTACTAAGTAATCCATCAGCAAAATAGAAGAAAAAGAAAAAAAGATACTCAAAATTTTTTGTTTTTATTATTTGAAATATAAATTTTGCTATAACTCCTACTTTGAAAGTATCTAATCACTTTACGGGTACATGTGTTGGCAGTACCCACTACACAGTTATTAGTGATAAGGTAACAGAAGATGAAAACACAATATGAAAGCATTTTTTAACTATTGAGAACAAGATAGTTTATGAGAAGAAAGAATAACAGTTGCTAAATGATAGTCAATATAGAATCCAATATGTATATGTGATTATGTTAATGTTTTATTTTATGTTGTGTTGTAAAACAAAAAGAAAAAAATAGATTCACCAGTATTTGAATATGATTTGGAGATATATAAATGAAAAAAATGAAGTCTTGAGAGGAAAAATACATGGCAGAATATTACATAACTATTATAAAGCAAAAAATTTATGACTTTATCTTGTTCGGTATTCTTATTTATGCACAAAAACTTATTGAGAGTGTTGATGGTAGGTATTTTTTAGGTTAAGTAAGAAGGAAAAATGAGTTATTTACTACTATCCTGTGAAACTATTAACAGGGGAGAGATTTTCTTACAATATGTGGAAAAACATAAAATATAAAGAAGCCAGAATTTTTGAAATGCAGAGCATTTATTTTTTAATGCTTTAGGAGGTCTGGAGGTCTAGCAAAAATAAATATTTATATATGGATCCACACAAAATTTAGCAAGTAATTTCAGAGGGTTCATAGATTCTTTAGCACTCATTCAGAGGCCATAAATTAAAAACCTCAACTACACAAAGAAAGCATACAAATATCTAGTTGTTACTGACGACTAATGTAGGCAAAATTGGTTCCCCCAACTCCCCGACAAAGTGATTCGGGAAGGTAGTACTTACTTGAGTTTTGATAAAGACATTCAACTATTCAACTGCCACCACAAACATGATCTTAGACACCTTCATCACTCCAAAAAGTTTCTTTATTCCCCTTTGCAAGCAATTCCCACTCAACCACCCACCCTAGATAACCCAAGACCAACTTTCTGTTCTTGTTAATTAGATTTGGCTTTGTCTAGAGTTTTATATAAATGAATTCATACAGTTTGTACTCTTCTCTGTCAGCTTCTTTTGCTCAACATAATGTTTTGGAGATTCATCCATGTTGTTGTATATAACAGTAGTTTGCTCTTTTTGTTGATAGTAGTCCACTGTATGGATATACTATTGATGGATAATTGTATTACTTTCAATTTTGGGCTATAACGAACAAACCTGCTATGAACATTTGTGTGTAAGTTTTTGTGTAAACAGATGTCCTCATTTTCTTGGGTAAAGATCCAGGATTACAATTGTTAGGTCATATGATAAATGTAGATTTAACTTTAGGAGAAACTGCCAAAATGTTTTCCATAGTGGCTGTGCCATTTTACATTCCCACCAGCAATGTATGATAATTCCAGTTACTCCACATCCATGCCAATACTTGCTATTGCCAGCCTGTAAAATTCTAATGGCCAAAATAAAAAAGAAAAGGCGACGTATACTGAATCTCACTGTAGTTTAACTTTGTATTTCCTTGATGGTTAATGACGTTAAATATCTTTTTATATGCTTATTGGCCGTTTGAATATTTATTTTTCATGAAGTGTCTGTTCAAATATTTTATACATTTTAAAATTGGATTGTATGTCTTATTTTTGAGATTTTAGAGTTCTTTATTCTGGGAAAGGATCCTTGGGAGATATCTATATCTATATCTATCTATATCTATCTGTATCTATCTATATAAAATTTTATTCCAATTTGAGACTTGCCTTTTCATATTGCCAATGATAAATTTTGAAGAAAAGTTTTTCATTTTATTTTGTCAATTCATAAAAGACTGAATATTATCATTTTTCTTTATTTTACATGCTTTTTATGTCCCTCAAATAAATTTTAGCTAACTCAAGGTCAGACAGATTTCCCCCTTTGTTTGAGAGAGAGAGGGAGAAGAAAGAGAAAGAGAGAGAGAGAGAAAGAGGAAATTCATGGAATTGAATGAGATTTTATTGAATCCATAAACATGAATAGAATTGACATCTGACTAATAATAGTCTTCCAATTCATGGAGAGCATACATTTCACCATTTACTTAGGTCTTGAAGTTTCTCCCAGGATTGTTTTATAGCTTGCAGTGTATAGGTCTTTCAAATGTTTTAAAAAATTTATTCCTCATTGTTGCTTGTTTTAAAAATGCTATTGTAAATGGTATTAAATTTTCATCTCCATTTTCAATTTTTTGATACTAGTGTATAGAAATGACATTTGATTTTTGTATACTTATTTATTACCCTATATCTTTGCTTTGTTAAACTCAGCTACTAGGTCTAGTAACTTTTGGTTTATGCTTTTTAGTACTTTTACATATAGAATCAAGTCATCTGTGAATAAGAACAAGTTTATTTCTCTTTTTTTCTGTCTGCTTTTTATTTTTGTTGCTTTAGTGTAGTAGCTAGGAATTTACATAAAATATTTAAAGGAACAAGTGAAGGGGGCATCCTTAATGTTTCCTTAACTTTTCAGGTAGGATATTTTGTATTTTACCATTAATTATGATACTAACTGTAGTATGTATTTCATAGATGTTCTTTATTAGCTTGAGTCTATTCCCTTCTTTCATAGTCTGCTGAGATTTTTCCATCAAGAATTAATGCTGAATTTTTCAAATGCTTTTTCTGCATCTATTGAAAAAATATGTCATTCCTTAGTTCATTTAATATGATGAATTATGCTGATTAATTTTTGAATATTCAACCAAATTTGCATTCTTAGAATAAACTTCATTTGTTCATAGTATGCTACTCTTTTCATACATTGATAGTATTGATGGATTCAGTTTGCTGATATTTTGGTAAGATTATTTTCTATGTTCAGGAAGCATAGTCTGTAGCTTGTACTTTGGGTTTGTTAGTTATTTGCTGTTTAGGTGTTTTTGACATTTTTTGGAATTTTTGCCTGGTTTTAGAATCAGGGTAATTTGATTTCATAAAACAGTTGGTATATGTGTTTCCCTGCTCTAATTTTTAAAAGTAATGTTGTAAGACAGTTATTATATCTTTTTAAAATTTATGGAATTTATTGTGAAGTTATTTTTCTTTGTGGGAAAGTGTTTCATTATGAATATACTTAACTGAAGTAGAAAGATGCACATTCTACTTCTACATAAATCAATTTTTGTAATTTTTATCTTTCAATGAATTTTCTCATTTAATCTAAATTATTGAATTTACTGGCAATATATATACATATTTTATATAAAATAATGTATATATATGATATATGCATTATTTTATATATTATGTATATTATATATAATATATATATTCGTAATTATATATATGTTTATTTATTCATGGCAAAAGGCACAGGGGGAATGGGAAAAGAGATATATATATTTTATATAATATATATATAATATATGTAAAATATATATTATATAGAATATGTATGTAATATATTCTATAGAATATATAATAATATATTGCATAGAATATATATTTCACATATATAATATATAATATATTACATATACAATATATAATATATTACATATATAATATATATTTTACATATATTAGATATATAATACATTCTGTTACATAATATATATGTTTATATATTTATATAAACATATAATATATATGTTTATATATTTATATAAACATATAATATATATGTTTATATATATGTTTATATATATTTACATAATATATATGTTTATATATTATATATTTTTATATATTTTTATATATATCTATTTTACATATATTATATATTATATATATAATATATATCTCTTTTTCCCTATTCCCCCTGTGCCTTTTGCCATGAATAAAAGGGGTCATGGGAGTGGATCCCTTGTGAATGGCTTAGTCTCCTTCCATGGTAATGAGTGACTTCTCACTCCACAGTTCACATGAGAGCTTATTGTTTAAAGGATCCTGATACCTTCTCCCCTCAATCTCTTTCTTGTTCCTTTCTCTCTGTGTAGTATGCCTGCTCCCCCTGTGCCTTCTGGCATTAGTAAAAGCTTCTTGAGGCCTCACCAGAAGCCATTTATATGTATAAATTCTTATTATTTTATTATATGTAACAGGACTCAGCAAACTTTTTATATTAAAAGCCAATTAGCATATATCTTAGGTACTGAAAAACATATGGTCTCTGTTACAGCATCTTAAATCTGCTACTGTAGCATGGAATAATATTAAATTATTAATTTAATATATTAGTAAAACTCTATGAAGTGGTTGATAGGACAAGATTTTGCCCATGGGCCATAGTTTGTGATTCCTTGAGCTGTAGGATCTGCCATGTGGTTTATGCTTTATTCACTAATGTTGTTAATTTCTGCCTTCCTCTTTTTTTTTTTTTTTTGATCACTTTAGTTAGAGGTTCATCAATTTTATTGAATTAAAGAAGCAGGCTCTGAATTTCATGATTTAATTTTCATTATTAATTTCATTACATATTTGTAAATATTGATTTTGATTTTATGGCATTAATTTCTGCTGTTTATTGTTTTCTCCATTCTAATTATTTTTAGTTGAATTTTCTCTTCTTTATCTGATTCCTCGAGATTGGCACTTAGATATACTGCCTTATGCAGTACTTACATAGATTTGATGAGTTCGTATTTCCCTGAATGTTCGTGATGCTTGTGGACATATGTTGATGGTTGGGCAATACAGAATTATGTATTTATTCCAGTCATTGTAACATCTTTATTCAGAGGGGCTTCCAGGAATTCAAAGGAGACTGACTGTTGGACTTCTGTAGTAAATACAGCCATTCCAGCGCGGGAGAACACCCTAAGGCCAAGTTCACTGTGACTCTGGCAGACTCTGAAGCTCCAGGCCTGAATGAATCTGAGGGAGATGAGGGAGGGTTTTCTGAGTTCCAAGGCAAAGACTCTCACTCACATTCCCCCGCTTTCCCCAAGGGAAAGAAGTCTGTCACTCCACTGTGCTGCCTAGAGTTTGAGGAGGGGTGATGCAGTCAATGCAAGACTGTTTTTCTATCCTCTTTGATGTATTTTTAACTATTATGCTAAAATCAGGTACTGTTTAGTTAGGTCTTGTGAAGGTATTTTCTCGAGTAGTTGTTGCAAAGTGATGTTTCTATGGAGAGATGATCATTACAGGTTTTCATTCTGCCATCTTCCAGTGGGAGAAGATCATTTGTTTAACAATTTGTGAAAATGCCAAACTGTTTTCCACAGCAGCTGTACCATTTTGCATAATTTCCAACAACATAAGATGTTTCTAATTGTTCCACATTCTTGCCAAAACCTATTTCTTCTTTTGTTTTTTAATTATAGCCATCCTAGTGAGTATAAAGTCCTACCTTCTCCAAGGCAAAAACTATAAGTTTTTGCTTGCATTTTCCAGAAAAATAAAGATGCTGAGCCTCTTTCGATGAGCATTGTGATCATTTGTATCTCCTTGGAGATGTCTAATGAAGTCTTTGACTATTTGTTAAGTAGAAAGTTTGTCTTTTAGTTGTTGAGTTGTAAGAATTATTTGCATATTCTATATATTAAACTCATCAAATATATGGCTTGCAAATATTTTCTCCCATTCTGTAGGTTATCTTTTTCACTTTCTTGATCGTGTTCTTTTCCACACAGAAGTTTTAAATTTTGATGAAGTTCAATTTAACTATTTTTGGTTTTGTTTTGTTGCATGTGTTTTTGATGACATTTCAAATAATCCACTGCCAGGGTCAATGTCATAAAATTTTACCTCTGTGTTTTCTTGTAAATTTTATAGTTTTAACTCTTATGTTTAGGCCTTTTGATCCATTTTGAGTTCGTTTTTATATATGGTATGAAGTACAGATGCAGCTTCATTCTGTTGTATGTGGATGTTGAGTTGTCTCGCCATCAGCTTTTGGAGAAATAACTTTTCTCCTTTAAATGATTTTGGCACCTGATATGGTTTGGATATTCACCCCCTTCAAATCTTATACTGAAATATGATCCTGAATGTTGGAAGTATGCCCTGGTGGGAGGCTGGGTCGTGGGAGTGGATTCCTTGTGAATGACTTAGTGTCCTTTTATGGTAATGAGTGACTTCTCACTCCATAGTTCACATGAGAGCTTATTGTTTAAAGGATCCTGACACCTCCTGCCCTCAATCTCTTTCTTGTTGCTTTCTCTCTATGTAGTATGCCTGCTCCCCCTGTGCCTTCTGGTGTGAGTAAAAGCTTCTTGAGGCCTCACCAGAAGGCAAACAGAGGTTGATGCCATGCTTGGACAGCCTGTAGAAACATGAGCCAAATAAGTTTCTTTATAAGTAATGAGGATCCTATTTTTAATGGCCAAGACAACGAGGAAAATGTCTTCAGGACATGTCAGAGATCTTGATAAAAGCCTCTCCAATTACAGGCTTGAAGGCCCAAAAGGAAAAATGATTCTGTGGAGTGGGCCCAGGGCCCAGCTGCTCTGTACAGCCTCAGGACTTGGTGCCCTGCATTCCAGCTGTTTCAGCTCCAGCAGTAGCTAAAAGGGCCCAAGGTGCAGCGGGGTCATTGTTTAAGAGAGTCAAATCCCCAAGCCTCAGCAGCTTCCACATGGTGTTGGGCCTGCAGGTGTGCAGAAGATAAGAGTTGAGCTTTGAGAACCTCTGCCTAGATTTCACAGGATAAATGGGTCAGAGCCCTCATGGAGAACATCTGCTAGGGCAGTGCAGAAGGAAAATGTTGGGTTGGAGCCCCCACAAAGAGTCCCCACTGGGGCACTGCCTAATGGAGCTGTGAGAAGAGGGTCTCCATCTGAGACCACCTCAGCCTGGACTTCATTGTCCATATCACTATCATCATTTTGGTCAAAACCATTCAACAAGTCTCTAGGAAGTTCCAAACTTTCCCACGTCTTCCTATCTTCTTCTCAGCCCTCCACACTGTTACAGCCTCTGCCTGTTTCCCAGTTCCAAAGTTGCTTCTACATTTTCAGATTACTTTATAGCTGTACCCCACTCCACTGATACCAATTCTCTATATTAGTCCATTTTCACGCTGCTATAAAGATACTACCTAAGACTGGGTAATTTATAAAGGAAATTAAATAATTAAATTATTGACTCATAGTTCTGCATGGGTGAGGAGGCCTCAGGAAACTTACAATCAAGACACCTCTTATGGCAGCAGAAGAGACAGAGAACACAGGAAAAATTGTTACTTTCAACCATCAGATCTTCCAAGAACTCCCTCACTATCAGAAGAGGAAGGGGGATTCCTCCCCCATGATCCAATTGCCTCACACCCAGACCCTCCCTTGACACATGGGATTATAGTTATCCAGTCTCAGGTATTTCTTTATAGCAAGACAAAATAGACTAACCCAGCATCCTTAATGATAATCAATTGGTCTTAGATACATAGATTCATTTCTGTAGTTTCAAGTATATTCCATTCCTTTATGTAACTATACGTATTCCAGTACTATACTATTGTGATATTGAACTGTAGTTTGGTAATGACTTTGAAATAGGAAAGTGTGAATACTCTAAACTTTTCTTCAAGTTTGCTTTGACTATATGCAGCTCTTTAAAATTCCATATGAATTCAAGGATAGGCTTTTCCATTTCTAAAAAAAAAATATTGTTTCAATTTTGATAAAGATTGTGTTGAATTGCTTTGAGTAATATTGTATTAAATTATTTTTAATTTTAATATGCAGTAGTTGTACATATTTATGGAGTACATGAAATATTTTGGTAGAGGTATGCAAATTGTAATAATCATATCATGGAAAATTGGATATACATTTCCTCAAGCATTTATCCCTCGTGTTACAAACAGTCTAGTTATACAATTTTAGTTATTTTTAAATATACTATTAAATTGTTTTTGACTATAGTCACCCTATTGAGCTGTCAAATACTGGTTCTTATTTATTATTTCTGTGTTTTGTTTTCATCTTTTTCCCATTAAGCATCCCTACTGCCATCTCATGTCCTCACTAAGCTTCTCAGCCTCTGGTAACCATCCTTCTACTCTCTATATCTCTATCTTCATGAGTTTAATTATTTTGATTTTTGGATCCCACAAATAAGTGAAAATATGCAAAGTTTGTCTCTCTGTGCTTGGCTTGTTTTACTTAACATAGGATTTCCAGTTCTATCCATGTTGTTGCAAATGACAGAATCTCATTTTTTTTTCTATATGGCTGAATATTACAACACTGTGTATATGTACATTTTCTTTATCCATTCATCTGTTGATGGACACTTAGGTTGCTTCTAAATCTTGGCTATTGTGAATAGTCCTGCAGCAAACATGGCAGTGTCAATGTTTCTTTGATATACTGACTTTCTTTCTTTTGGGTATATACCCAGCAGTGGAATTGCTGGATCCTATGATAGCTCTAATTTTCACTTTTTGAGGAACCTCCAAACTTTTCTCCATAGTGGTCATACTATAGTATATTTTTGCCAGATATACTATTGTAGGCAAAAAGATATTTTTTTTCTTTAGCACTTTAAATATGTCATGCCACTCTCTCCTAGCCTGTAAGGTTTTTACTGAAAAGTCTGCTGCGAGATATATTGGTGCTTCATTGTATGATATTTATTTTCTTTTGGTGCTTTTAGGGTCCTTTCTTTATCCTTGACCTTTGGGAGTTTGATTATTAAATGCTTTGAGGTAGTTTTCTTTGGGCTAAATTTGCTTGGTGTCCTATAACCTTCTTGCACTTGAATGTTGATATCTTTCATTAAGTTTCAGAAGTTCTCTGATGTTATTTTTTTGATTAAATGTTCCACCTCTGTTTCTTTCTCTACCTCCTCTTTAAGGTTAATATCTCTTAAATTTGACCTTTTGAGGCTATATGCTAGATCTTCTAAGCGTGTTTTACTTTATTTATTCTTTTTTTTTTTCTTTCTCCTCTGACTGTTTATTTTCAAAGTCATTGCTTGGTCAATTCTGTTAAGAGACTGAAGCATTCTTCATCATGTCAATTGCATTTTTCAACTCCAGAATTTCTACTTGATTCTTTTTCATTATTTTCATCGCTGTTAAACTTACCTGATAAGAGTTCTAAATTCCTTCTCTTGTATTATCTTGAATATCTTTCAATTTTGCTAACATAACTATTTTGAATTATCTGTCTGACAGGTTATATATCTCTGTTTCTCCAGAATTGGTCCCTGTTACCTTATTTAATTCATTTGGTGAGGTCATGTTTTCCTGGATGGTGTTGATACTTATAGATGTTCATCAATGTCTGGGCATTGAGGAGTTGGTTATTTATTGTGGTCTTCACAGTCTAGGCTTGTTTGTGCCTATCCTTCCTGAAAAGGCTATCCAGGTATTTAAAGGTACTTGAGCCCCAAGCTCAGTGAGGGTGTGGTTCTTGCCCAGTGAAGGTGTGGTTCTCACATAGAGGTACTGCTTTAGTGGTCTTGGATAAGATTTAAAAGAATTCTCTGGGTTACCAGAGAGATACTCTTGGTCTTTTCCCTTACTTTCTCTTGAACATATGGATCTCTCTTTCTGTGCTGAGCCATCTGGAACTGGAGGTGTGGTGATGTACACACCCCTGCGGCCACCACCACTGGGACTGCAGTGGGTCAGACCTGAAGGCAGCACAGCACTGGATGTTGCCCAAGGCCATTCCCTTCAGGGTAATGAGTTTTCCCAGGTCCCAGTCATGCCCAGAGATGCTGTTTGGGAGAGATATACTGTGATCAAAAACCTTGGTAATTTACCTGATATTCTCTTATACTGAGGCTAAGCTGGTACTCAAACTATAATACAAAGTTCTTCCCACTATTCCCTCCACTTTCTACAGATAGAGGAGCCTCTCTATGTGGCCACCACCACCACTGGTCTCCAGAGGGGTTCTCTCAGGCCACTGCCAATGTTTACTTAAAACTCAAGGGCTCTTCCATTGGTGAATGCTGCCAGGTCTGGTACTCAACCATCAGGACAGTGGGCTCCCTTCTGGCCCAGGGCAGGTCCAGGAATTCTCTCCAAGAGTGTGGGCTTGGACTAAGGGACCCAAAGAGCCTGCTTCTTGCTCTACCCCATTGTGACCTAGCTGATACTTAAGGTGCAAGACAAAATCCCCTTTACTTTTCCCTCTGCTTTCCTCAAACAGAAGTACTTCCTCATAGCCACCACAGCTGTGAATGTGTTAGGTTATACCTGAAGCCAGCATTTCTCAGAGCCCAAGGCATGTGGCAAACTCTCTGGGTACCACTGCTGAGTATTCAGGGCCCAAGGACTCACAAGCGATGAATCTTGACAGGACGGGTTATTTCTCTTTAAGGCAATTGGTTAACTTTTGGCTCAAGAAGTATCTAGAAATACAGCTTTTCCAGAAGCTAGGACCTGGAGAGGGGGCCTCGCAGCTCTGCCTGGTGCTCTGTCCTACTGTGGCTGAGCTGGTATCCATGATGCAAGAGAAAGTCTTACTTTTCACTCTTCTCTCCCAGTTTTTGGTTCTTGTGATGGTGCTTTCCTGTGTGAGGATAATTGTTAATATTTGGTATTCAGTTGAGGAGAGACAAACAGTGTAAGCTTCTATCCTACCATCTTGCTCTGCTTCTTTGGGTAATCTTAAAATCTTGATAATAACAAGTCTTCCAAGCCATGAACCTGATGCCTTTCTATTTATTTAGTCTTCTTCAACTTCTTTCAGCAATGTTATTTTGTTTTGTTTTTCAGTAATTGAAATACAAATCTTGTACCTCCTTGTTTAAATGTTTGCCTCTGCATTTTATTCTTTGTGGTGTTATTGTGAATATAACTGTTTTTGTAATTTTGATTCATATTTTTTACTACTACTGTACAGAAAAAACTAATTTTTGTTTATTGGTCTTATACTCTGCAAATTGGCTGAATTTATTGATATGTTCTAGTCCTGTGTGTGTATATGTGTTTGTGTGTGTATCCTTTGGGTATATATATAGATATATAATATTTATAAATTGATATTTTACTTCTTACTTTCCAATTTGAATACTTTTAGTGGTTTTTTTTTTTGCTTTGCCTAATTTTTCTAGCTAGAATTTTTTTATATAAGATTGCACAGAAGTGGCGAAAGCAGATATCTGACTTGTTTCTGATCTCATGTGTAAAACTTTTGGTCTTTCACAATTAAATGTAATTATTTCTATGGGTATTTAATAAATATATTTTATCATGTTGAATAGTTCCTTTCTACTTCTTATTTTTCTGTGTGTTTGATTTTTTGAAAGAGTGTTCAATTTTTGCATTTTTCTGCACCTATTAGTATGATCATATTTTAAAAATTCTATTAATGAGCTATATCTTATTGATTGAGGTTGTTATCATTTGTATCCTCTTGAATTTGGTTAACTAGTATTTTGTTGAAGGTTTTTATATTTGTATTAATAAAAATTGTTGATATATAAATTTTTTTGTGTATGTGTCTTTGTAGGGCTTTGGTATCAGAATAGTGGTTACTTCATAGAAGGAGTTAGAAAGTGTTACCTTCCCTCCTTATATTTAATAAGAGTTTGAGAATAATATATGTTCTTTAAAAGTTTGGCAGAATTTACCACTGAAGCTATATGCTCCATGTATTTCTTCTGTTGTGAGGATTTTGATTGTTGATTAATCTTTTTAGCTGTTACGGATATGTTTAGAGAATCTACTTTTTTCTTCAGTCAGTTTAGGTAGTTTGTATATTTATAAAATTGTGTTCATATCATCTAAGTCATCTAATTTGTTGGTGTACAATTATAGTATTATTTTACACTCCTTTTATTTCTGTAAGGTCTGTAGTAGTGTCATCACTTTCATTTCTGAATTTAATAATATTTTATATATATATATTATATATATAATATTTTATATATATATTATATATATAATATTTTATATATATATTATATATATATAATATTTTATATATAATATTTTATATATATATAATATTTTATATATATATATATTTTTGGTCAGCCTAGATAAAAGTTTGTGAATTTTGTTGATCTTTTAAGGAATAAATTGGTTCAGTTAATCATCTATTGATTTTATTTGATCCATTTTATTAATTTCTACCACTCTTTATTATTTACTTGCTTCTATTAGTTTTAGGTTTAGTTTATTCTCTTCTAGTTTCTGAAAGCAGAGATTTAGATTATTGATTTCAAATCTTTATTTTTTCTAATATAGTAATTTATAACTGTACTTTTTTTGAGAAGTACTGTTGTTACACCCTAAAAGTGTTGGTATAATGTGCTTTCTTTTTTACTTATCTCAAAGTATTTTATAATTTTTTTGACTTACAGGTTTGTTAAGAATGCGTTGTTTAATTTTCACATATGTGTGAACTTTCCACTTTTTCTTCTTTTATTAATTTCTAGCTTCTTTTTATTGTGGTTGAATAAATTTGAAAACTATGTTTTATGATTTCAATCTTTTAAGATTTATTGAGACTTATAATGTGACCTGTTATATAATCTATTCTGGAGAATGTTCCATGTGTTTTTCAGTGTGGATCTCTTTTCATTTGTATTATTTGGAGACAACTGAATGTCTGGGCTTGTGGATTCATGGACTTCATTAAATTTGGGGATTTTTCAGCCATTATTCTTTTTACCTCTTTCTCTCTTCTCCTTCTAAGACTCCCATAGTGTGTATGTTGTTTCACTTGATGGAGTCACAGAAGTTGTTTAGGCTCTGTTCACATTCCTTTACTATTTTTTCCACCCGTTTTTCAGACTAGCTTTGATTGTTGTATTTTTAAGTTTCCTGATTCTTTGTCTGCTCAAATCTACTGTTGGTGCACAATGCATTCTAGATACCATAATATATGTAGTGAATCTTCCAAGCTCTGATTCCTCCAAAAATATACCTCCTCACCATCTACCTTTCCAGGCTTTGGGTGTGTATGCTGCTTGTTTTGCCTGCTATTCCTTTTTATGGATGGCTATGGATAGTGTACTTCTTTAAATGCTTTTAACAGATGTCATTGAAGAAGTTGCTCCTGATAGGAGTGAAAACAAGGTCAACTTTTGTGCTGTTCCCTTAAGGAACAATTCAACAGGCTAAAACACACAACCACAATTTATTAAAAATGAGGTTTATATTTCCCCCCCCGTGGCACCAGTAAGACACACCCTGAATAATGGTCACCTTTCCCAAGACCACCACAGCACTGAAGATTGGAGGCTGGTAAGTGACTAAGGAAAAATGCCACAATATTTTCTTACCAAAATTTCACAGCCTTTTTCTTCATTAAGTACTCATTTGGTTGATGTACATTTCTGATTAGATTTTAAAGTTTCAAAATAGTTGATTTTGTCAGTTTTTGATAGTTTAATTGTTATTTCCAAGGAGAAAATATTTCTTGGAGCATCCAGCTCCAGTATTCTTATGATATCCCAAATAACAAATTTTGGCATTGTATTTTCTTTTTTATTCAATTAAAAATATTTTCTATTTTTCTTACAATTACTTGTTTTTGACTTATGGCTTACTTAGAATTGTGCTGTTTATATTTCACTTACTTTATCCACATTTTTTATGTTACTAATTCCTATTTAATTGTATTTTCATAAAAAATACTCTATATTAGTAATTATTTTAAATTTATTGAGACTTGTTGTATGGCCTTGCATATTATTTATCTCAGTGAATATTTCCTGTGTACTTGAGAAGACTGTGTATTCTGCTGTTCTGAGGCATTGTGTTCAGTGATGCCAAATAGGTCAGGTAGGTTGAATGGGCTTTTAGGTCTATTTACTTCTAGGTTTCTTTCTATTTGTTCCATCAATTACTGCAAGATGAATGTTGAATTCTTCAAGTATAATTATGGATTTATCTATTTCTCTTTCTCTTGTTTATATAAAGTTCTCTAATCAGATGTAGACACCTTTAGAATTATCATGTCTTTTTTATAAATTGATCTTTTTATTATAATGAATTGTCCTTTCACTCTGGTAATCATTTTTATTCTGAGGTGTATATTGTCTAATATTAATATAAATTTATTTTGACTCTTTTATAATTAGTGTTTGCATGATATGATCTTTTCCATACTTTTAATGCTAATGTAATCTTTGTCTTCATCTGTGTCTTTATATTTAAAGCCTGCTTTCATAGACAATATACTTGAATCTTTAAATAAGATGTTTCACAGTTTAGAGTTAATATACTTATTGATATGTTTAAGCTTTAGTCTACTATGTTGTGAGTTATTTTCTGTATTTTCCATCTCTTTCTTCTTTTCTTTTAAACTTTCTTCCTTTGGATTAACTGCATAGCTTATAGGATGTCATTTTATTTCTATTATTGATTATGGCATAGGCATCAAGACAGTTGCAGAGAATTTTCTTTCTCTGTTACTTTTAAGCTTATTTATGACAGTTACAGAATAACGTTTCTTCTAGTGATATTTTAGACCCATTATTAAGTAATGGCACTTCTTGGGTGGCTACTGAATGCTCCAACTCATCAAAGAGAACTCTTCATTCTGGCTGGTTGGAACTCAAATGCCCCCCAGCCCTGTGTAAGCTTTTGGAATCAGTCACTTTACATTTGTAGTAACTCATTGTTAGGCCCTGTGGTGTTTTGTCTTACCCACACACTGCTCAATATGCAGCAAAGATTCAGGGTACCCAATGCATATTTCTGGAGCTGATTTTCTACAGGGCTTCTTTCTTTCTAGAACCCATAACTTTCAGTCACTTAAGCCTCTCTAAATTCTGATGTCTATTTCCTCAAATATATGAGATTCTCATCCTCTCCTTTGGGATCTTCCCTCATACTAGCTTTGTTCAGAATGTTCCTTTGAGTGAAAAGTCAAATCAGTCCCAGGGCTTATCTTATTTGTTTGTTTATTTTTCATATTTCAGGTTCACAGACCTATTTTACCTCAAGTATAAAAATGTTTAGGGCAAAATACTTAGTCAACAACTGCTTGATTTTTAAGAATAACCACCTCATATGAGAAAGGAATAATACAGGTGGCTGCAGGAGAATAGAAAATTCCAGGCAGCAGTTTCACATGACTAGAAAAAGGAAGCTACTGAAATAGCTACTTAAACTCGGGACTGATAAGACCTTGAAAAACTAATGTGTGGGTTAAGTTAGCTAAGACCCATTGGACCCAACATGGCACTGGATTGGACCTAAGTTTCACCTAGGACCTCTTATATGCTCATTAACATACTTAATCACAGCCCACCAGCTCCATAACAGTTCTACAAACACCCATATTTGGTGTAAAATGGGTGACACAACAGTTCTAAGAAATCACTGCTGATTTGCAGGAATCTTCATGAATATTTCACTCCTTGGCTAAAGAAAATTGTAAAGGTAGAAGTCCCACACCTCCTTGTGGACTCTCTCTTAAGTATGCCCACACTCTGCTTTCTTGCGTGTACTTTTCACTTTGCAATGTATCTCTATAATTTTACTATTTTCCAATTCATCCTTGAATTCCTTCTCACAACAGCGTCAAGAGCCTGGACACCAGATGGGTCAAGATCCCACTGGCATTTGGGGACCTCCTCTAGCCCACTGGTATCATATAGACTGAGAAACAGTTTAATTCAATCTGTAAGATACACACACACACACACACACACACACACACACAATTTTGGAGGTGTAACAACATCTATCCATTTAATCTTATAGATCTTTCCTCTTTAGTTTATGGTTCATTGATGATTTCATTAATAGAATCTTGATCTCCAGACATTCTTGGTTTCTTTAAAATAATGGGATCGCAGCTGAAAATAAAGTATTATCTATACACTGATCACTGATAAGTTTAGGGAATACTGATATACTTTTTAATATAATATCTAAAGAAGAGGACTAAAGTTTTTGTAATTATGTAATAGGAATTGTGAAGAGAATTGTTATCTATTGAGTGTCTATTATTAACACTAACAACTTCTAAACTTTTTTTCAGAAACTACTATATGTTAGGTACTATGCTAAACAAGTTACATTTATTAGCTCATTTGCTTTCCACAATAATTAAAAAATGAGTTTCCTAATTTTAGAGTTGATGAGATCAAGGCTTATAAAATGAGAAGCTGAAGGGCTCAAAAAAGATTGTCTAATCCTTGAACTTACGAGAGTTACAGAGTAAATCATTCACACAGCTAGAAATGGCAAAATCTGGCAAAATATCATATCTTTCAATCTATTGCTTTTCTCCATAATGTATTTGTCTTACATTGCTAATGTCAGAATATTGATAATGTAAATATATTCTCCCTAGTGTTGTAATTTTTACAGTTTTTCTAGAAAATGGAATCTGCAGATGGATTTTGTAACTTTGCTAAGACACTATCTAAAGTAGAACTAGAATACATGATACATGATTCCTGACTCTCATGGGTCTGTCTCATCACTTGACCACATAAATTCATTTTTCAATTTTAGAAACTTGACCAATTCAAATGAAAATATTCCAGTTTGCTAATCATCCTCTGAAACAACTGTCCAAGAGATGCAATAGCATATGCTAGTAACAAATTCAGCCTTGTTCCAAATGCATTTTATTATAATCAAAACAATTTTTGTGTGACAATTACTAATTTTATTCATTATTTTCAGTGCAGCTTTCCATTAGTTAAGAACGTGAAAATTAATTGCTTACTTTATCAAAACTGCAGGTCACTAGCACAGCGTTAACTCTGCTTTATACACTCACTTGTCAGATATTTTGCAGATTCAATGTATGCTTAGTGTAGATTGTGCAATCAAATAAACTAATTTGCATTTTAAAATGTACTTTTTGCTTATTTTAATTTTCTTCTTCTTAATACCATATTTCCTATGGCTAATCTTCTACAGGCAATGTAGAAGTTACTGGTGTTGGTGAAAGTTTAACAAAATATCTCTTCTTGGATAATAAAGCCTCTTTTTAATACAAGTAAAGAATTAAATTTGTAGAAAGTTTTGACTTTCTAAAGTTTGAGAGAGATGTTTTATACCAATTTTAAACATCTTAATTCTTTAATAATCATTTTTTTATTTCAATATATTTGGGGGTATTTCTTTTTCGTTACATGGATAAGTTCTTTGGTGGTGATTTCTAAGATTTTGGTGCACCCATCATCCATGTAGTCTTTTATCCCTTACACCCTTCATCCTTCCTGCAAAGTCCCCAAAGTCCATTATAGCATTCTTATGCCTTTGCATCCTAATAGCTTAGCTCCCTCTTATAATTGAGAACTTAACTATATTTGGTTTTCCATTCCTGAGTTACTTCACTTAGATTAATGGGCTGCAGTTCCATCAAGTTGTCATGAAAGGCAAGATTTCATTCTTTTTTTATGGCTGAGTAGTATTTCATGGTGTATATATACCTCATTTCCTTTACCCACTCATTGGTTGATGGGCACTTAGGTTGGTTCCATATCTTTGCAATTGCAAATTGCACAGATATAAACATGCATGTGCATGTATCTTTTTCATATAATGGCGTATTTTCCTTTGGGTAGATACCCAGTAGTGGGATTGCTGGATCAGATGGTAGTTCAACTTTTAGTTTTTTTAAAATGTCCATACTGTTTTCCATAGTGGTTATAATAATTTACATTCCCACCAGCAATGTAGTAGTGTTCCCTTTTTACCACATCCATGCCAACATCTATTTTTTTTTTAACTTTTTAATTATGGCCATTCTTGCAACAGTAAGGTAGTATCTCATTGTGGTTTTAATTTACATTTCCCTGATAGTTAGTAATGTTGAACATTTCTTCATCTTTCTTAGCTGTTTGTGTATCTTCTTTTGAGAACTCTTTATTCATGTCCTTTGCCTGCTTTTTGATGAGATTGTTTGTTTTTTCCGTGTTGATTTTCCTTACTGATTTGTTTGAGTTCCTTGTAGATCCTGGATATTAGTCCTTTCTTGGATGCATAGCTTGTGAATCTCTCATGCTGTGGATTGTCTGTTTAATCTGCTGATTATTATTATTTGATGTTCAGAAGCTTTTTAGTTTAATTAGGTCCCATGTGTGTATTTTTGGCATTGTTGCATTTGCTTTTGTGATCTTAGTCATGAATTCTTTGCCTAAGCCTATGTCTAGAAGATTTTTTCCAAAGTTACTATCTATAATTTTTATGATTTCAAGTCTCGTATTGAAGTCTTTGATCCATCTTAAGTTGATTTTCTGTAAGGTGAGAAATAAGGATCCCATTTCATTTTTCTACATGCAGCCTGCTAATTTTCCCAGCACCCCTTATTGAATAGGGCATCCTTTCCCCAGTCTATGTTTTTACATGCTGCATGGAAGATCAGTTGGCTTGAAGCATTTGGCTTTATTTTGGGGTTCTCTCTCTTCTGTTCCTTTGGTCTACATGCCTATTTTTTAAACTAATACCATGCTGTTTTGGTGACTATAGCCTTGCAGTACAACTTGAAGTCAGGTAACATGATGACTCCAAATTTGTTTCTTTTGCTTAGTTTTGCTAGGGCTATGTAGGCCCTTTATTGGTTCCATATGAATTTGAGGATTTTCTTTTCTAGTTCTGTGAAGAATGATGGTGGTATTTTGGTGGGAATTGCATTGAATCTATTGATCGCTTTTGGCAGTAATCATCTTCACAATACTGATTCTACCCATCCATGGAATAGGATGTGTTTCCATTTGTTTGTGTCATCTGTGATTTCCTTCAGAAGTGTTTTGTATTTTACTTACAGACTTCTTTCACCTTTTGGTTAAGTATATTCCTACAAATTTTATTTATTTATTTGGCAGCTGCTGTAAAAGAGATAGAGTTCTTGACTTGATTCTCAGCTTGCTCATTGTTGGTGTATAGCAGTGCTATTGATTTATGTACATTGATTTTGTATCCTGAGTCTTTACTGAAATCACGTATCAGATGTAGGAGCTTTTCTGATAAGTCCTTAGAGTTTTTTTGGTATACAATCATATCATTGGCAAACAGTGATAGTTTGACTTCCTCTATTTCAATTTCGATGCCTTTTATTTCTTTCTCTTGTGAGATTGCTCTGGCCAGAACTTCCAGCACTATGTGGAATACAGGTGGTAAAAGTGGGCACCCTTGTTTTGTTCCTACTCTCAGGAATGCTTTCAGATTTCCCCTATTCACTATGATGTTGGCTGTGGGTTTGCCATATATCACTTGTATTACTTTGAGTTAAGTCTCTTCAATACCTATTCTGTTGAGGGTTTTTTTTCATAAAGTGATGCTGGATTTTATCAAATGCTTTTTCTGCATCTATTGAGATGGTCATATGGTTTTTGTTTTAGATTCTGATTACATAATGTATTGTGTATTAACTAGAGTATGTTAAACTATCCCTGCATTCCTGGTATGAAACACACTTGATTATAATGTATTATATTTTTGATATGCTGTTGGATTCTATTAGCTAGTATTTTGTTGGGGATTTTTGGATCTATGTCCGTTGGAGATAATGGTCTGCATTTTTCTTTTTTTATATTGTCCTTTCCTGGTTTTGGTATTAGTGTGATACTGGCTTCATAGTGTGATTTTTGGGAGGATTCCTTTTTTCCCCCCCTATGTTTTGGAATAGTTTCAGTAGGATTAGTACCATGCCTCATAGAATTCAGCTCTGAATCCATGTGGTCCTGGACGTTTTTGTTGTTGGCAATTTTTAAAATTACTGTTTCAAATTTAATTGCTTATTATTGTTTCTATTTTTTTCTGATTTATTCTGGGAGGGTTGTATACTTTCAGGAATTTATCCACTCCCTCCAGATTTCCTGGTTTGTGCATGGAAAGGTGTTCATAGTAGCCTTGAGTGATGATTTATATTTAAGATTTATCAGTTGTAATATCTCCAATTTTATTTCTAACAGCTTACTTGGATCTTCTCTCTTCTTTTCTCAGTTAATTTTGCAATGGTCTATCAATTTTATTTATGTTTTCAGAGAACAACATTTTAGTTTCATTTATCTTCTGTAACTTTTTTGTTTTAATTTTATTTACTTCTACTCTGATCTTTGTGTTTTCTTCTGCTGGGTTTGAGTTTAGTTTACTCTTGTTTCTCTAGTTTATTCAGGTGTGACATTAGGTTGTCTATTAGTACTCTTTCAGACTTTTTGATGTAGGTATCTAATGCTATGAACTTTCCTCTTAGCACTGCTTTTGCTGTATTCCAGAGGTTTGGATAAGTTGTGTCACTATTGTCATTCATTTAAAAATTTTTTAACTTCTATCTTGATTTCATTGTTAACCTAAAACTCATTCAAGAGCAGATTATTTAATTTCCATGTATTTGTATTGTTTTGAGTGTTCCTTTTGGAGTTGATTTCTAGCTTTATTCCACTGTGGTCTGAGAATATACTTGATATGATTTTGATTTTCTTAAATTTATTGAGGCTTACTTTGTGACCTATCATGTCTTATTTTGGAGAATGTTACATGTGCTAATGAGAAGAAGGTATATTACACAGTGTTGGGAAGAATGTTCTGTATATATCTGCTAATTCCATTTGTCCTACAGAATAGTTTATATCCATTTTTTTCATTGATTTTTTGGTCCTGATAACCTGTCTAGTGCTTTCAGTGGAGTATTAAAGTTCCTCACTATTATTGTGTTACTATCTCATTTCTAAGGTCTAGTAGTAATTGTTTTATAAATCTGGATGTTCCAGTGTTAGATATGTGTAAATTTAGGATTGCAATATGTTCCTGTAGGACTAATTGTCTTATCATTATATACTGTCTGTCTTTGTCTTTTTTTTAACTGTTGTTGCTTTAAAGCCTATTTTGTCTATTATAAGATTAGCTACTCCTGCTTGCTTTTGGTTTTCATTTGTGTGAAATATCTTTCTCCACATAAGGACTCACATAAACTTGGGTAATGTTTTTCACATAAGCTTTATCCTAAGTTTAAGTGAGTCCTTATGTGTTAAGTGAATCTCCTGAAAACAGCAGATATTTGGTTGGTGGTTTTTTATTCATTCTGCCCTTCTGTATCTTTAAGTGGAGTATTTAGGCCATTTACATTCAATGTTAATATTGAGGTGTGAGGTACAGCTTCATTCATCATGTTAATTGTTGCCTAGATACTTTGTTTTTTTCATTGTGCTGTTGTTTTATAGGCCCTGTGAGATTTATGCTTTAAGGAATTCTATTTTGATGTATCTCAAGCTCTTTTGTTTCAAGATTTAGAACTGCTTTTATCATTTCTCATACTGCTGGTATGGTAGTGGCAAATTCCCTCCGAATTCATTTGTCTGAAAGACTTTATCTCTCCTTCGTTTGTAAAGCTGAGTTTTGTTGGATACAAAATTCTTGGCTAAAATTATTATATTTAAAAAATACTAAAGATAGGACCCCAATCCCTTTGGCTTGGAAGGTTTCTGCTGAGAAGTCTGCTGTTAATCTGATAGGTTTCCCTTTATAGGTTACCTGATGCTTCTGTCTCACAGCTCTTAAGATTTTTTCCTTCATCTTGATTTTAAATAATAACCTGATAAATACGTGTCTTCAAGATGATCTTTTTGCAATTAATTTCCCAGGTTTTCTTTGAGCTTCTTATATTTGGATGTCTAGATATCTAGCAAGACTAGGGAAGTTTTCCTTGATTATTCTCTCAAATAAATTTCTGAAACTACTTTTAGACTTCTCTCTCAGGAACACCAGTTATTCTCATGCTTGTCCGTTTTACATAATCCCATATTTCTTGGAGACTTTGTTCATTATTTAAAATTCTTTTTTGTCTGTGTCTGATTAGGTTAATTCAAAAGCCTGGTCTTTGGGCTCTGAAGTTCTTTCTTCTACTTGTTCTAGTCTTCTGAAACTTTCCACTGCATTTCACATTTCCCCAAGTGTCTTTCATATCCAGAAGTTCTCATACTTTTTTCCTTTATGATGTCCATTCTGTGGAAATATTTTTATTCATATCCTGAAATTTTTTAAAAATTTCTTTAAGTTTGTTTTCACCTTTCTCTGGTATCTTCTTCAATAGAGTAATAATCAGCCTTCTGACTTCTTTGTCTGGCATTTCAGAGATTTCTTCTTGGTTTGACTCCATACTGGGGAGCTAGTGTCATCTTTTGTGGATTTTACAGAAGGCTGTTTTGTCATAGTACTAGCATTACATTACTGGTTCCTTCTCATTTTGGTAGACTATGTTTTCTAATTGTTTTTACATTTATTTTTGATTGGACTGTTTTTTTTTTTAAGATTCCCCCTTAAAAATTTGAATTTAATATTTATAGTTTATTTTAGCCTAATTTGATTCTTAGAGCTTTTAGGGGTGAAGACTCTGTATGAGTTCCTTAGTTATAAAGATGTTTTTGTATCTGGCTTTCCCAGATTCTGGCTGTAGTAATTATATACTTGATGGGTAGGCTAGTTCACTGTCTCCTATGGGGTTAGAATGGCAGGGATCTTGGAGCTTATCTCATTCTCTTGTGGTGTACACTTTATTTATTTACTTATTTTTCTCAATATTTTATTAACTGATTTGAGGATTGAGGTTTCAAGCCAATAGGGGAGGTATCCCTGTATAGGCACCATTAATAGCTAAGGCAGGTGAGTAGATGGACAGTGGCCCCAGCCTTGACGAAGGTGGCTAGGGGAGCTCTCAGTTAGATATACTGAGGTTTTATCTGGGTAAAAAGTGGGAGCTACCTTAGCTCCTCTTCCAGGCCAGCAGTAAAGCTATCTACCTCACAGACTCACTCCTGTCACAGCGTTCCAGCTAATTCAGATCAGACAGATTCATTTCATCTATAGGAATGTTGATGTTCCAAGTAGAGAGGAATTGTGACTCTGCCTCTCATGCAGGCCTAAGTCTGGGAAATGCTTTTCCCATGGGACTACAATCACCCTGAGCTGTTCTAAGAGGGTTGTCTATAGGTTCCTCCGTACCGAGTTCTTATGGGAGAAGCCACAACTATGTATGTAGTGGTGTACTGGGGAAACAAGGACCCCTTCTCTAAGCACCTTCACAACCACAGAGGGTGACTGCCTGTTGGGCTAGAGATATAGACTTTCCCTACTGTACCTAGCACTGCAACTGTGTCTCTGCTATAAGAAACTTCCCACCAGCAGAGACATCTGGGACTTAAGACCTGCCATTCAGAATTTTTTTCCCTCAGCGTGTTCCCTTGATGTGCCATTCTCTCCCTTACCTAGGAATGGGACATCCTGAGAAGTCCCATACTTGCAAGTGGTTCTTATCACTGTTTTGGCTCTAGCCCCACAATGGGGCTTCTAGGGTATGGGCTGGTGCTGTGGAATGTCTGCAAAGAATCCAGTGATGTGACTTGATTTCAAGTCTCCCAGCAGTAGATACCAGCACCTGCTCTGATGGAAGTGGCAAGGGAGAGAGGGATACTCTGTGAGATTCCTTGGTTGTAGATAGGCTTACTGTGTTGGGTTTCTCAAATGCTGCTTATATAAGTAATAAACTTGTTAAGTGGACAGACTCAGGACTTCTGTTTAGCTAAGGTGTGGCAGGCAGTCGTGTTAGCTGAGATCACACAGCCATATTCTTCTTCCTGGTCACAGTATTACTCTGCCAAGAGGAATTGTAATAGTCTGAGTTGGTTGGCCTCCAGCCAGGATATGGTACTTGCAAGAAAGCCCAGCTGCCATACTAGCAGTTGGATTTGAGCTTGCCCTAAGTTGTCCAGGGAAAGTATTCTGGTTTTTCACATGATGGGCAGGGCCATAAAGCACTCAAAAGTTTATGACCTTTGTGTTAAGCTACCATTGGAGTAATACCACCAGGTAGGGGCAGGGTTAGGAGGAACTGAGCTCAGTCTTTCCTTGGGTGGGGTCAGTCTTGGCCACTGTGGGGAACCCAGCAGAGGTAGCCACTGGGGCAGTGTTCCAGCAGGGAGTATGACTGCCTCTGTTGTATAGATGAGTTCTCAAAAGGAATGGGGAGGAGTGGGCAGCAGTAAGCCTCACCCAGTTCCTATGCAGTTGGCAAGTTCTGGTCCCGTTCCTGCATTGTCCCACTAACAGTATTGGTTTAGATCCAGGCATCCTATGCACAGAACTCAGACCTGTCCCAGGCTATAAGCATCCCCGCAGAGATAGCAATCCCAGCTTTCAGGCTATGCCCATCCCCATCTGCCTGTAAGGCAAGGCACCCAGTTTCTGCCCTCCTGTCTGTGGCACACTTCCTGCTCGCTCCAGTGTTCTGTTAAAGGGAATTCATCTCCCTTGAAATTACAACACAGTATTTAATTGGGAGCTTCTTTAACCCTGTGACCCCTCCCTGAGTGTGTTGGGTGACTTTCCCCCAAGGACCCCTGTGAGATACAGTTGGGAACGGCTTCTCGCAATTCATACCAAAGACTGGGAATGTCTGCAAGGGACATCCCACTGCTGCTTCTACTTCTACATTTCACACCACTCCGTATGTTCATTCCAGCTCTGGGTAGGGTTAAGGCCTTCTCCCGTGGTCTGGATTTTCATATTCCCTGATGGGGATGTGTGTTTGGAGGCCAGCCCTCCCCTTCTCACACTCTGGAAAATTAGTATTCACCTGTCTCCCAGAGTAGGCTGTGACCTGCTGCTTCTTTCAAAGGGTCTGTGGATTTTTATGGTTTTCCTAGTAAGTTTCTATGGTGGTTCTTGAAAAAAAAAAATCACAGTGTGACTCTCTACTCACTATTCTGTCCTTCCAAGTGAGAAAGACAAACTAACACTGCCTCTTATGTACTTTCTTGAAAAACAACGAAAACTAAACATCTTAAATCTGGAAAGGGAACCTCACAGGAGTCCAGGTCTGTTTGGAATATAAATTGTAATCTTTGTCCTCATTTTTTATTGGAATAGTCAAGAATCATAAAGGTTATATGACTACTCCAAAGATATACAAGAAGTATAAGTGACTGTGAAGAGAGAAGAATACAGGTTTTCCATATTCTGGTATACTAATTTGTTAACTTTAAAAAAATCAGATAATCATTAATCCCAATTATCTACTCCTAGTATTTCTATTTGAGACTAAAGAAGGGAGGACTAACTTTGGCTATTCCTGTATTATTTTAAGCATATCAGCAAATACTACATACTACATATTTAATTTTGAGACTGAATTGTTGAACACCAGATGGTTAATATGAGGTTATAATATTTATTTAAATATTATATTTTCAAATACTGAACATTTGACAACCAAGAAAAGACATCATTTTTGCATGCCATATATGCTAGATGAAACAACTGGATCCCCATGTACATCAAAATGTCTTTCAAGGAATAAACATGATCTTAAGTAAACATAATCACAACTTCATGTGTCTCTAAAGCACATAAAATGTTTTTATACAATACCTTCTAAAAATTCTATTTGAAATTTTCTGTTAGACATCTTTACAGCCATTTGGTCCTTATAAACATGCCTTTGATTAGGTAGGCCAGATATTACCATCAGTCCCATTTGAATAATGAAGAAAAATTGAGAATGATTTAGCTTAAATCACTTCCCAAAAGTTGCATCCATTGGAAATGATAGATTTGGAACTCCTTCCAGGTCTTAACACAGATTATGTTAATGATCCACCATATTCTTAAACTAAGACCTTTGTTAGACTATGGCCTGCTCCTAAGTCAGCTATTCATCATTAAGCCTCAATACCTGTGGTAGTAACCTAGAGAGAAATAAACTTTCCCTCAAAAACATTGATGCTGAAACTTAGTAAAAGTGAGTTTACAAAACTACTGTCGCTGCGTAGTATTTGAGCCACCTGAATTCAAGCACATGTAATTCTCAAGTAATTGTAATCATTTATATTCAGGCTGCATTAATTAAAACAAAAGTAAAAAAAGAATAAATAAGCAAAACAAGTAAATGCATAAATATATAAATAGTGATGCAGTGTACTCAACATTAAGAAAATATTGGTAAATACTACAATTAATTCATAATCTTGGTGAAGAAAATGGTGGGTTTAAATGGTGTTGGAAAACGTCTAAAGAGGTCTGATCTGTATGATGTTACTTAAAATAGCATCGCTATTTGGTACAGTTCAAGACCATTGTGTTTCTAGTATATCTTCTCACATTTTATAAAGGTTAAAAATGCCAATTCTGCTTTTAACTAATAATTTTGATATTTCACTCACATGTGTTGTCACTCCAAAATACCAAGTAGTTTTTCTAATTATTTTCAACTTAGCCTCACTTTCTTGGAAGTTAAGAAATACTGCAGAGACTAAAATAATATTTACTTCAAAAATAAATTATTACTCTATCTTCTAAGTGATCTATACCCTGGCTCAGATTTTTTTCACTGCAGTATCAATAAAAATTTAGTGTTTTGTGCTTTTGTGAATCTTTGAAAATATTTTATTCTAAATTAAAGGAGAAATTATTGCCGTATTCACACTCAATTACTTTGAATCCACTCTTCTTCCAAATGTAAACTGAATATCTGCATCTGCAACCATTCTCCTTCTACTTGTTTGCTTTAGAAACCTAAATAACACAGTGTTTATTACCTTAAAAATGCCATTAATTGAGCAAAGCTAGTCTTTTCCTTCACAAAACTTGGTTTCTACTTAACACTTGGATGAATTCTATTTAATCCCAAACTCTGGCAATCCATTGTTTACATGCTTTGCCAGTTCTGTCTAGAACAGCAGATATGGCCACTTCAGTGAGAATCTGTGGCTATCTTATAGTGATGTATCTCTCTTATTCTCTATTTTCCAAACTACATTGCCATGTCCTCAGTTGTGTCCCTCTAAAATTCATATGTTGAAACCCCAAATCCCAACATTGACAAACCAGGGAGACAGGCCTATTCTTGGGAGAGCATTTTGACCTTGGACTTCCAGCCTCCAGAAATAAGAGAAAATAAAATTCTGTTGTTTAAACCACTCAGTGTGTAGTATTTAGTTACGGCACTTTAAACAGATGAATACACATGCCTAAGCACTTTTGCATGCCTTTTGTGACATAGACTAAGCCTTTCTTTTTCTGTTTATGTTATCCTTCTCAGAAGTGCTACTTCTTGCTGCTTGGCAGTGTCTTCAGCATTTTACCTCCCACAGAGAGATGTCATCCAAACTTAAAAAATTAGAAATGACTCTAAGTTCAAGAAACATTGCTATAAAATAAAGAATACAATAACTATTCATCAAATAATAGATTTATGCAATCTGTATCAAATCTCTTTTTCTTTTAGAAACAGAAAAAAACCATCCTAAAATGTATATGAAACCTCAATAAACCATGAACAGCCAAAACAATCTTTAAAAAGGAGAACAAAGTTAGAGGTCTCATATTTCCTTATTTCAAAACTTATTATAAAGGTGAAATAATCCAAACAGTGTGTTACTAGAATAAAGACAGACATACGATCAGTGAAATGGAATAAAGAGTTTAGAAATAAACCCTTATATATGGCCAAATTATTTTCAACAAGGCTGTCAAGGTCATTCAGTGGGGGAAAGGGCAGTCTTTTTAACAAATGGTGCTGGGGAACTGAATATCCATAGGCAAAAGAATAAATTTGGATCCATATCTTACACCACATACAAAAAGTAACTCAAAATAGAGCAAAGATCTAAATATAAGAATTAAAACTATAAAAGTCTTAGAAGAAAACATAGGTGAAAAGCCTTCTATCCTTACCTTTGGCAATATATTTTTTGGATATGATACCAAAAACACAGGCAACAAAAGTTAAAATGGATAAATTGAACCATATATTTTTTAAACAATTGTGTATCAAAGGACAATCAACAATTGTGCATCAAAGGACAATCAACAGAATAATTTTAAACAATTGTGCATCCCATATATATGATAAGGGGTGAATATCTAGAGAGAACTTCTATAATTCGACAACAACAACAAAACAACAAAAAAACAACCCAATTAAAAAATGGGCAAAACACTTGCATAGACATTTCTGTAAAGATACACAAATGGCCAACAGATACATAAAAATATACTAAGAATCACCAATTATTAGAGGAATGGAAGTCAAAAGCACAGGCAGAAACAGCATCACACCTTTAGGATCACTACTATGGAAGTAACAAATGATGAAAAAGGAAGTAACAAATGATGATGAAGGGAAATTAGAACCTTTGTGTACTATTGGTGGTAATGAAAAGTGATTCAGCTATTATATAAAAAACAATGTGTTAGTCTAAAAAAATTAAAAATATAATTACCGTAGAATCCAGCAATTTCATTTCTGGGTATATACCTGTTATGGGCCAGTGTGTCCCCACAAAATTTATGTGTTGAAGTGTTACCTCTTATACGTCAGAATGTGATTGTATTTGGAGATAGGGACTTTAAAAGGTAATTAAGTTAAAATGAGGTCATTAGGTCGAGCCCTAATCCAATATGACTGGTGTCCTTTTAACAAGATGAAATTAGGACAAAGATCTCTACATAGAGTGAAGACTATATGAAGACACAGGGAGAAGATGGCTATCTACACACCAAGTAAAGAGGCCTCAGAAGACACCAATTCTGCCATTACCTTAATCTTGGACTTCTAGCCTCCAGAATTATGAGAAAATAAATTTCTGTTGGTTAGCTCACCCAGTTTGGGGGTCTTTATCATGGAAGCCTGAGAAGACCAATACAATACCCCAAATAATTGAAAGCAGGCTTTCAAATAAATATATGTACACCAAAGTTCACAGCAGCATTAGTCACAATAACCTCACAATAAATATCAACAAAGTGTCCATCCACAAATGATTCGATAAACAAAATATGGTACATGCAATGGAATACTATTCAGCCTTAAAAAGGAAGGAGTTTCTAACACCTGCTACAACATGGATTAACCTTAAGGACATTATGCTAAGCGAAATAACCAGTCATAAAAAGACAAATACTGTATTCTTCCACGTATATGAGGTACCTAGAATAGTCAAATTCATACAGACAGAAAGGAGAACTGTGGTTCCCAGGGGCTGAGGGGAGGGATAAATGGAGAGTTGTTATTTAATGGGTATATACAATGTGAATATACTTATCACTACTGAAAGGTACACTTAAAATTGTTTAAGATGGCAAAATGTATGTTATGTGTATTTTACCACAATTTAAAAGACATGTTTAAAATACGGTTAGAAGGAATAAGTTCATTGAAGATTGGTGCAAAAGTCATTGCAATTTTTACCATAAAAGGAATAGCAAAATCCACTATTATTTTTGTTCTAACCTGATAGTATTTGATAGTACAATGAAGAAATTATAGTTAACAATGATTTATTATATATTTCAAAATATAACTAAAAGAGAAAAATTGTAATGTTGCCAACACAAAGAAAAATGTTTGAGGTAATAGATACCCCAATTATTCTGATATTGTATACATATATCAAAGTAGCACATGTACTTTCAAAATATACACAACCATGATACAACAATAATAAAATACAAACAATCAAAATAAATGAAAAACAAGTTTATGCAGTATGATGATCCTGTAGCTGTTAGTAGTTTCATGTTTTATTTATTTATTTATTTTTATTTTTTTGAGACAGAGTCTCACTCTGTTGCCCAGGCTGGAGTGCAGTGGTGCAATCTCAGCTCACTGCAACTTCTGCCTCCCAGGTTCAAGTGGTTCTCCTGCCTCAGCCTCCAGAGTAGCTGAAACTACAGGTGCATGCCACCATGCCCACCTAATTTTTATATTTTTAGTAGATACGAGGTTTCACTATGTTGGCCAGGCTTGTCTGGAACTCCTGACTGTGATCCCCCCACCTTGGCCTCTCAGAGTGCTGGGATTACAGTCGTGAGCCATTGTGTCCAGGTGTGCCTGCATGTTTTTAACATCAACATGAGCATTAATTTCACTGTAGTATTGATTATAAAAATTGAAGTTCCCAGTTAGCTACAGGATATCCAGCTAAATATGAATTTCAGATTAACAATGACTAATTGTTAGTATCAGTGTGTGCCAAATGTTATATGGTACATAATTATACTAAGATAATATTTGTTGTTTATCCAAAATTTACATTTGACTGAATAGCCTGTGTTTTTATTTGCTAAATGTGGCAAACTTAACAAAAAGAAATGTATATTTTTAACATATTTTATATTTTTCATGATACTTTACCAGAGAAAAGTGCATGTTATTCTGTGTAAGACAGACATAATATCTCATATCTGAGTATCTGGAATTTATAAAGGGAAGGATATCTGGAATGTCGATTTTCCCAGTGCCAGCGACATTGGAATGCCACAGGTAGTTCTGGTAAAAAAAAAAAAGTACCTTCCACAAATATCTCTTAACCTTCAGTTTTAACTTTAGTCTCTTATTTACTCTCCTTTGCCACTTCAAATATTTCTATATTTAACCCCCTACTACCTCTTTTGCAAATATGATTTTTTTGGTGGGGTAATATCTTAAAAGCATTTCTTAGAATGTAAAATAAGTGTTCACACACACAGACGAACATTCATTAACACATAGGTATTTCTGGGATGAAATAAATCTATTAAATGTTGAGTCAAATTTTGGAAAAAGATCTTTTAATTGTATACTAATCATTGTCACCTTAACTCAAATTAGTCAAACGCAATAGTCAAATACCATAAAGTGATCATGGAAAGCACATGTAACTTATAATAAGAAAGTCTTTGCTATTTTATTACCCTGGTGATCATGGGTGAGTCATATAGCATCTTTAGTAACATTGTCATCATCATAATCATACCTACTACCCAGGATTATTGTGAAAATTGAAAATGGATGTAAAAATTATATATCAACTTGTTTTGTATACAAAAATATGTAGAAAGCTATTAGTTCATGAGGACTTTGGGAGTGCTCATGTGCAATACTAGAAACCTAGAGTATTTAAAAACTCAGAGGTAGCTAAATAAAATTTAAACCATTTTTATAGCAAAAAATGAGCAAAATTAATAAACACATGGTATATATGGAAAAAATGACAACGTGAATAGCACGCAATGAGTTCATTTTAGTAATACACAAAAAGTTCTTGCAAACTTACAAGGAAAATGACAAAATATGCAGTATAAAAATGGATAAAATCTATACATACTCAATGTACAAAAAGCCAATTTAAATATCTAACACTTAGAAAAGGAAAATTCCCTAGTTACTAGGAAAATATAAATGAGTATAACAGTGATGTAATCTGAAAAAATACATGATGTTCTAAAACCTAATGCTATTGTGGTTATGAAGTGAAAGGATACTCTCTTAGATGGCTGGTTGAACTGTAAAACAATTTAACCTTGTCTAGCCTCTGTTCCAGAGGGCTCAGTGTATTAATCTTTAAAATGAGAATCTGGCAATACCTTTTCTAAAAAGCAAATTTTTTTTTTAAAAAGCAATTTCTTTTCATAGGAAGCTATTCTATAGAAGCAAATGTGCCAATTTGTAAGTTTGCATATAAAAATACCTATTGCAGAATTGTTTAGATTAATAAAAAACAAATAATAACAAAACACAATTCTGTATATGTACTATTGCATATGTGCATATATGTTATATGTGTATATATATGCATGTACATATATATGTATATGAAAAGAGAGGAAGCTTATAAAATGTTATTTAATATATGGGGAAAAATACATATGAACAAAGCTTAAGTTGTTAATATTGGGATATTTGAGGGCATGGGGATTGGGATGGGCTGCTGTAATCAGGAAGAAGAAAGGCAATAAATCAGTATTTAGAAAATTCCTATGCATGATGTGAAAACTAACTAAAAATTGAGTTGGTGAAACCAATTTTATAAATTTTTTTTAAAAAATGTAGCTACATGTAGAGTCAATAATCTTTTTTAAAAAAAAGCTCATTGAAAATAAGTGTAACAATACTGAAATAAATAACATTTTGGAGATTAAGTTGGTCATTCATATGATCTCTAACAGAATTTTACGTTATTTAAAACAGGATGAAAGCCAGAAGACTGTTTCAGGCCAAATATTAGCTAATTGATAGGGAATGACCTGGAAATCTGTTTATTTAAGCTACGTTCTTATAAGTCTTAAAGGCAAATTAGAAATATTGAGTAAAAGTACTTTCAAAGTTAAACTGCCTTTATTATTTTTTATCTTGGTAGTTTGCTTGACTTCACTTAATCTGCTGGAAGCTGGTCCTTTTCATGTCCATGTTTAAGGAAGTGCTGAAGGTCACATCACTCAAAGCCAACAGCAGCAGGCATCCTACCAAGATAATCTCTGAAGAGGTCAGAGGTGAGAATGACACAGAGAAGAGGCAAATTTTACCAGTCCAGTTCAAGGAATTTCTCACTCTTTCTTATAGGGGAACTCTTTTTAATAGAAAAGGACAGGGTTCCAATAAAAAGACAATGGAATTCCTTTCACTTTATGTAGATTTTTTTTATGAGAAAGAGAAATAGAACATTTATTTTTTCAGTGTTTTAAGGAAGAATATAATGTTTTGTTGAAGATAGGCTATTTATTTTGGGTTTACTAGTGCTGTGGACTAAAATATGTCCCCTCTCCAAACTTCACATGTTCAAACCCTAACCCCCAATATGAGCATACTTGGAAATAGGTCCTGTAAAATGTAATAAAGGTTAATTGAATTTATAAGAGTTGAACTCTAATGCAATAGGGCTTCTTTACCCTTAAAGAAGAGGAAGATATGCCAGAGCTTGCTTTCTCTCTGCAGTGTGAGGACATAGGAAGAAAGTGATCGATCAAGGAAGAGAGTCCTCACCAGAAACCAAACACTTCTAGAATTTTGATCTTGGACTTACTAGCCTTTAGAACTGTGACAAAATAAATCTCTGATGTTTAAGCCTCACAGTCTAAGTTATTTAATTATGGCAGCCTAGAACCTACTAAGACAACTTGTAAAACAATGTGTCAATGTGTTTTCTATATCATTTGTATTGGCCTCCATTCTTTTGATATCTAACAAGTTATGAATATTCATTTGAGTAAGCATTTCCATCATTATCATTATTTCTGATTTAATAAGTGTGTTTATTGTCAAATACATTATGTTTGAAATCTCCTATGATTTTATATTGCAACTTATTTTTATTTTTAATGTGTATTAGGAAAATAAGAATTTGGTATTTTCTATTTCTTCTACTTAAAAATCACATTCATACCATTTATACAATGTGGAATTTGAAATAAAATAATGTTTAAAGCTTTGTTGATGCAAAATTCATCCTTTTATGTTTGAAGGTGGATAATTAAAGGTTAATTTCTGGGATTTAGTCTTTCAATCTTAGATGTATAAGGAGCTTTTTGAACATCAATTCTAAGATTTTTGTTTTACAAATGGAAACTTTGGCTGAAGGAAATTTAAATGAGTTACCTTCAGTTATACTTTTATTAATGTTGATAAAGGGAAAATTTGTTGGCGGAGAGGTTGTGAAAGAGTAATGGAGAATGAAACAAAACCACACTTACAAAGTGTACCCTGAATCACAGAGAATAATGGTATCAGAAAAAAAAAATGACGTTTATCACAGACTTTTCTAATTTCTTATTATTTTAGCACCAGTGTTTAGAGCCATGTGGTTTTGATAAGACCACACACAAACTGATTAACAGTAGTTCCTCATGGACTCGTAAATTTTAAAGATAAAGACCTCTGACAGTTCTTGCAGTACACTAGTTTACACAATCTGACCAATTTCTCCAGAGTCATTCAGTGACTCTAGCACCCAAAACACTGTAAGCAACTTTTCTTCAGTTTTATCCTACTCCTTTTGATGCATCCCATGACCTCCCATGCTGTGTTTTTTTGTGATTTGTTTTTCGTTTTTGTTGTAACAAGTAATAACTTACCTTTGTTGATCACAGATGTGTTCCTGGTAGTCTTTGAATGATGAGAACAGAGGCTGTCCAAATCAAGAATTAGAAAATTTTTAATTTTTGGATTTTTTTCAAGAAAGACATCCTCCATTAACTGTTAGATTTTATCACACCAAAGAAACTACCATTTTTTTCCTCAAATCTGATTTCTGTCTTTCCATTTTGGCCTTTGTTTGTTTTCATTTTGAAGACTTTTAAGTATGTTACTTAATGGGGGAGCATCTTCAAGGATATTAGTTTCTGAATTCTGCATTATGGCAAAAAATGTAGATACAGTTGTCCCTTAGCATCCATGGAAGATTAGTCCTAGGACCTCCTGTGAATATCAAAATCTGTAGATCCTCAAGTCCCTAATATAAAAGGCACAGTATTTGTATGTAACCTATGCACACCCTGCGTATAATTTAGATTATCTCTAGATGATTTATAACACTGAATACAATGTAAATTCTATGTAGATGGTTGTCATACTGCATTGTTTAAGGCAGAATGACAAAAATAAAGACTATATATGTCAATATAGAAGCTTTTTTTTCCCAATATTTTTGGTCCAGAATTGGTTGAATCCACAGATGCAGAACCCAGATACAGAGGGCAGACTGTATTCACAAAGCTCTAGAAGAATTATCCTAAATTCTTAAAGTAGTATATGTTGTTTTGGGTAGACACACATATTTAAAATAGTAAGTTATGTGCCAAATATAATTATGATATATTTATGTACCAAAATATATATAAAATGATGCACCAAATATTACACATTGTGTATACGCATGTTATAATTTGACAGGTCAATTTAAATAATTATTTTTATTTTTGTTTGTTTTTCATGAGTTTCCATAGATAAGTGAAATTTACAAGCAAAATAAATGTACAGTAATACAATCACTTATAGCTTAACGATGGAGATACATTCTAAGAAATGTGTCCTTATGTGATTTTCTTGTTTTGTGAACATCATAGAGTGTACTTATACAAACTTACCAGATGGTTTAGCCTACTGTACACCTAAGCTATGTGGTATAGCCTATTGCTCCTAGGCTACAAACTTGAACAGCATGTTACTGTTCTGAATAGTGTAGACAATAATGCTTTAGGACAACTGTGCCAGCTGTAACAGCTGTGACATCACTAAGCAATACGTATTTTTCAGTCCCATTATAATCTTATGGGGTCACTGTTGTAAATGTGGTGCATGACTATATATATTTTTGTTTTATTTGAGTGCCTACTATCTCCTACGCTATTTATTGCACCATTATACTCTAAAATGCTGCATCAGAAACAATTTGAATTACTTATCAAATGGTCATGCTAAGAGGGAATGTGGAAGATCTACAAAAGTTACAATGCTACTGTAGCTACTATCAGCAATTAACCAAGTTATCCCCGAAAGACTCCAAACATGCATTTTCAAATTATCTTGGGATTACAAAAAGTTAGGAATATTTAAATTAAAATATAGAATAATACTTAAAATATAGCATAATTCCATATGTGGGAGCATTAGATTTTTGTCAAGATTTAAATATCAAAAGACCATATTAAAATATACTAGATTGTTCAATGAAAATATGCAACAGTATAGTAGAAAATCTTTTGTGGTTTGAGTCTGAAAGTAGTATTTAAATTTGCCTATTTCAGATACTTCCAGTATCATCATGGACAAACATCTTAAACTCTGTAAGATAATGTTTGTTCATCATGTTAGATGTCCTCTCTTCAGGGTAATTGTAAGGTTCAATGAGTATTCCAAGTTTGTAAGCTATAATATATTAGGAATCTATGCTTATATTCAATTAAAATTAGAAACTCTAAAATCATAGTATTAAGCAATATATTTCAAAACTTAAATATTTCATGATAGAAGTATCTTTTTCATGAAAATAAATATTTTTTATCATGTGTTAACTGTCATGTCCAATTAAATATTGGCTACAAAGATATCGTAAAAACCAGCTCTATCACATAGCAGCTACATGACCTTCATAAAATCATTTAGCCTTTCTGAACTTCAGTTTTCTTATTTGCAAGTTTGGAATAAAAAAGAGAAAAGTGGAAAACTTACAATAAAATGAGGCTACTAGACATAAAGACTATATGGCAAAACTGCCTGATCCCTTCCACCCTTTCTTCAGTTCCCTGGCACGTCAGTCTTTCCCCATTCTCTTTCTCAGCCTCCTGTTTCCTCCCCATGCGTAGTCCCCCACCTTTCAAGTCATGGCTAGGAAACAAAACAAAAAGTCGGATTTTTTTCCAGATCTCTAGCCAAATTCCTCTCACTCTTCCAAAACAGTTCAGCCTAGGCATGCTTATGTTTTCATATAAGAAGTTCTGTTCCACCTGATAAAGAATTATCTTCAGCCTTTTCTTCCTATGCAAACAAATTAAAGGTATAAAAACAGAGAACATGAAAAGATGGCTTAACTTAAAAAAAAATAAATTCTTCCCTACATTTTTAATACATGCCTTCTCACTAAATATTCTTATTTATTATTTGGAAGATTATAAGGCACTGCAACTATATATTTTCATAATAAACTTTTTATCCGTTTTTGTTCAAATGAGACTTCCTTGCAACTAAATGTAATATTGACTTTTAGAAGCCAACCAAGAGGAATAAATCAAGGTTAGTACACATTATGTTGTCCCTTAACCTGACAATCAAATGAATCTTCAGCATTATTGCTGATATAATAAATATCTTTGGTATTGCTGTGTTTTACTCAGAAATCAAATGCATTATTATCACATATGACAAAATATCTTTTGCTACACGTCAACATTCAGTCTGAGCTTACAAATTATAGAAACATTTTAAAGGAGATTTTAACCTAGTATGAATTACTTTTCCATTTTCTGTTATAAATATTGAAAGGAAAGAATAATAAAAAATGTCTTAATAGTCTGTCAGTTGTAATAGGAACATGTACTGAATTAAACAAGAATTAAAAAGCATAAGCACTGAGTTTACATAACTAAAGTCAGAGAATACTCAATTATGTGACAAATTCAGATTACGTAGGCAATATAGGAAATTATGACAGAGAAATCCCAAAATATTTTTCCCTTTTTGGTAGCAGAATTTTTAAGTTGTAAATTAATGAGATTGGATTTTAAGCTTTCTCCTTTATATTATCTTACTTTAAACCTACATAAATCATATCTAAGTTTATTCTAGCCAAAATGAATGAAATGACAAAAGCTTTTAATAATTCATAAAGCGGCAAAAGAAACAACCTAAAATTATATTCAGCAAGCAAAGCAGAAATTATATGATTTCTTTTTTTTTTACTTATACCAGCATTTTATGGTAATTATAAAATAAAACGTATGTCTAGTTCACACGGTTTATTTGGCTTTAAGTATTTTACGGAGACTCAGACTTTGTACAGACAGGTACAACTAAAGTTCATATTTATATTAGGAAAAAGCATTTTATACCAAAAATTTTCATTGTGATGAGTGCTTGAGTTTAAATAAACACGGCTTGTTTATGTTCCATCACAAGTGAATATTTCTTAGGGATTCATTTATTGCTTGGTCTTAAATGAATCTCCATAGTTGTTGGTATAATCATTACATTTTAATCTTAATAGGCTATGACATGTTTGGCCACAGACCTACAGGAAAGCAATCAAGATGTTCTATCAGTTTTAAAGAAAACTGCATGATTTTAGCTGTCACTTTCCTAATCCAGGTTTTTGTGTCTATGACTTCCTAGTTCTAACAGAATTAACTCTTAAAACCTGAGCCTGTGTTGAACTTTTCCTACTTCAAAGACTACTATGGACTGAATTGTATCACGCCCACCCTCTCCCAAAGTCCCCTAGAATTCACATGTTGAAGCCCTTACCTCCTACCCCACCCCCTCCCCACTACCGTATAACTGTTTTGGGAGATAGGGACTTAAAAGAGGTAATTAAGGTTAAATGAGGCTGTAAGGATTGGGCCCTAATCCCTTAAGACTGGTATTCTTAAAAGAAGAGGAAGAGACATGAAGAAGCTTTCTCTCAACACATGTGCACAGAAAGTCTTGGGAGGGCAGAGCAAGAAGGTACTGTCTGCAAGCTGCAGAGAAAGGCCTCACAGTGACCAAGCCTCCTGGCACCTGGAGCTTGGACTTTCGGTCTTCTAGCTTCTAGAATTGTGAGCAAATACATTTCTGTTGTTTAAGCCACCCTGTCTGTGGGCCCTGGTGACGTATGCAGGCACTTAGTCTTCCTTTTAGTCTCATCTCCCTCTCTTGTAATTACATTCATTTTAGTATCTTTCACTTACAACTGTGTTACTTTTTATTTATCTTTCACATTTACCTGCTGGAATTCTACCTAGGCTTTAACCCCTATGTTACATCCACCTTTAAAATATATTTACTTCCTCTTTCCCAGGTATTCTCCTCCCCCGATAACATATAATTTTTCTACTTGGAACCCCTTAACACTTCTGATATTTGTTACAATATACAACTCACATTCTAGCTCTTTGTCATTTATCTTATCATCTCTATTAGATTTGTTAAACAATACATTAGTTAATTCTTTCTGCAGGACTACCATATGCCACCTTATGATTATCTGCTGGGTGTCTTTGTTGGTATGGTTAGGTGGAAGTTGGAAAACAAATGTTATTATTATTACCATTAGGTAGGAATTAGAGAAAGACAAATTTCAAGTCAATGTGAGAAAGTTCTTTCTTGCAGTCGTAAGTGCCAGAAAGTAATCAATAGTATTTCTCCATCACTGGAGTTTTTCAGATAAGATGTCAGAGATGGCAGCCAGTTTCTTATGAGAAACAGTGAGATCTGATTACCTCCATGTTCTTTTCAGTTATTGAACACACTACTTTTAGAGAAAATATTCAGTAATATTTTGTTCTATTTACTTGAGTTGGTTGAGTAGCAGGGTAGCTAACTAGTGTAATCCACATGCAATTATCAGCAAATTTCAAGATGTGTAACTAAACAAAGGTAAGCAACACACACTAATTTATATCCCACTACACTGTATGGCTTTCTTTATGCTGGATCCTTTATGTGGAACTCACGTGAGCTCACTATTGAATTTGTGGGGATAGGAATCAATTCTCTCATTTAGAAAAAAGAAGCTATGTAAAATTTTGCCCCAGATTCTTTACTTAAAATAGTTCCCAGTAGAGAACATTTTCTTTCTAATTTTTCTTCTCACTCCAGCTGCCTAAAAATCCTTTTTTTCCCTTGCTATCATTCTATGAATTATTCTGTGTCTAGCCTTAATATAAAATTTCATGAAACAATGGGATATATAGATATCTTTAGGGATATCTCTGTCTCTATAGATGTACCTACATTTTAATGGAGATTTAGGAATGCAAAGTAAAATATTAGTAGGCTGAAAAGAACTGGCCTGAAGATAACTTTTATGATATTTATATTAAAAAATTAAGCTGATAACTAACGTAAGTTTCAAGTGACCTACTTGACATATCATTTTAAGTTAATTACTAGTTATTCTTATCTTTCATAGCTTGTGTGAAAAACGATACAATGAATCATAGAGCCACTACTTGGATGAGTTTTGCATCTTTAACAGAAAATATTTTTTAACACATTCCATATTTCAGAATGTTTACTAAATTAAATTCAGTTTCTTCCCAATTAATCCAGTTTGAGAATTTTATTATTATTATGTAAAGATTTCATATTTATTCTCCCCCTTCTGAAGGAAGATTATACATATATACCCTTTACTATGCAATTTGTCTGCCTTCCATAAAATAAGAATACCTCTCCACCCAATTGACTTTGGGCTTGGCTATATGATTTTACTTGGTCAGTAAAATGTGAGCAAAAGGGATAGTGTGCCAGTTCTGTGGAAAAGCTTTACTAACCATTGCACATATCTGCTAGTTTCCATTTTCACTATTACCATGAAAAATAGCCTATATTAAGAGAGGCTGCCCCTTTAGCCTTTGCTCCACAATGAGAAAACATGTGGAGTGGACCTACACTCTCAAATGAGAAAACCCAAGTCTGACACACAGCCTTAAATAGAATTGTAGCTGGCTTGAAGACTACCTACTAAGAGAGTTGGAAGTCTACTGTTCTTAGCCTCTGAGATTTGAGATTATTTAACTAAAACAAAGAATTTAGATATTCTATGTCTTACAATTAAATATCTATCAAACATAGTCTACTATTTAAGACTTGACAGTTGACTGGTATTCAAGCGACTTCCAAATCTAGCTTAAATTAATGAGTCTGTCTTTGTTTAGAATATTTAAAAATTCAGCCAATTATGTTTTTGGCTACAATCCTTTAAAATGTGCCCCTAGGGACTTCCATTTGTAGGTAAATAGAGTAGATGTACTTCATTCTTTCTACTAAGTACAACTACAAACCAGGATATTTTATGCATTCCTAAGACAAGCCTCAGCAGCCTGTGAAAGATATTGAGAAGGTAGAACTGTACAGAGACCTGGGAAACAGAAATAACAGTGATAACTACTCTGGGTTTTTATTTTGTCTCCTATATCTGAGACTTGAAGCTAAAGAAACTGGCAACACAGAAATACCAATGAACATAGACAAAAGACTGCTCTCTCTAACCAAAGGAAAATGAAAGGGGTAACCAGGCAGAACAAAAAACTTTTAGACAATCACTGCTCTAGCCAAATACCATAGAAAAAACAATTTCACCCCGCCCCTACCACACTAGCCAAGGCCAAGTTAGAAATTTAGACTTCACTCTTGCACGGTTGTCATGAGGCAATTCAATGTCTCCACTGGGTTTATGTCAAAGAAGGCCAAGTAGGAGTGGGAATTTCATCCCTGCTAGATAGTAACAAGGATGCTTCCCCCTTTCCCCACTAGAATCATGTCAAAGACAACCTAGTGGAGAGTCATAACCCTTCCTACTGCTCAGTTGTAATGAGGCCACTCACACCACCATGTCAGTGAAGACCACATAAGGACCAGGAGCTTCCAACGTTCCCAGCAATAAAGGTGAACTTTCCTTACCTTCGGGCGTCAACAGAAGCTAGATTTCTACCACTTTTTGTCAATAATGGGTCAGTATTTCTGTTCCCCCTTTTCCCTGCTAGAGCAATATCAGAAAAAGCCAGCTAAAAGGTTTAAGGTTTAAATAAGATACAGAGTTTTATAACATACCATGAGTATGAAAATGTCCTGGTTCCAAACAAAATTGCTAATTTTACCAAGAACCAAAAACATTGTAAAGTAAATGCAAAACTGTATCAATGGTTGCCAATGTAGAGATGGCAAATAAATTAGAATGAACTGATAAAAATCTTCTATCTGCTCTGATAAAATATTTCAGTGAGCAACTAAAAACATACTTTAAACCAATTAAAGAAAAAAGCAACAGCAAAGAAATTTTTTTAAAAAGCAAAAAAAGAAGATATAAAAACTAGAAATTTTAGAACTAAAAAATGCAATAACTAGAATGAAAAACCCAGGGGATGGGCTCAAGAATATAATAGAATGGACCATGGAAAGGATGAGTAAACTGAAAAATAGTATAGTAGAAATGATTCAATCTGAACAACAGAGAAGAGATAGAGTGGAGGAAGAGAAAAAAGAATGCAACCTCTGGAACCCGTGAGACTTTAACTTTCATATCACTGGAGTCTCAGAAGAAGAACAGAAAGAGAGCAAGGCTGAAAATATATAGGCTAATTGAAAATAAAATGATAGAAAAAGGATATACCATACAAACGTTTACCAAGGAAAAGCAGTAGTGGCAATAATAATATCAGATAAAGTAGACTACAGGACAAAGAAAATTACCAGAGCAGAGAGAGAGAGAGAGAGAGAGAGAGATTATTTAATGCTGTCAATCCACCCCACCTAGAAGAAATAGCAGTCCTGATTGTATATACACAAAAAACAGAGCTACAAACTGAGAGAACTGAAAGAAAAATTCGCATTGTAGTTGCAGACGTCAGCACCCCTTTCTTATCTGCAACTAAAAAGAAAATTAGCAACGGTTAAGAACTCGATACCCTTAATTAAGAACATCTAATTGATTTTTATACAACATTCCACCCAACAGCACCAGAAAACAAATTCTTTTTAAGTACTCAAGAAACATATACCATGATAAATAATATCTTGGACCATAAAATCAACAAATGTTTAAAATTTGAAATTATGCAGAGTGTTATCTGACCACAATGAAATTAAACTGAAAATCAGTAAAAGAAAAATAAAAAGAAAATTTCAAAACTCTTAAAAATTAAAACACATACTTCTAAATAATCCATTTATCAAAAATGGAAATCTTAAATAAAAATGTATTAAACTAAACAAAAATGAAAGTATATCAAACTGTGGGTCACAGCTAAAGCAGCAATCAGAAGGAAATTTGTAACAGTAAATACATAAATTAGAAAAGAAGTAAAGTCCATCAGGTGCAGTGGCTCAGACCTGTAATCCCAGCACTTTGGGAGATCGAGACAGGCTGATCATGTGGGCTGAGACAGAATTGCTTGAACCCAGGAGGTGGAGGTTGCAGTGAGCAGAGATTGTGCCACTGCACTCCAACCTGGGCAACAGAGTGAGACACCATTTCAAAATAAAAAAAAATAAGTAAATAAAAAGGGCTAAGCATGGTGGTTCACTCCTGTAATCTCAGCACTTTGGGAGGCTGGGGCAGGCAGATCACCTGAGGTTGGGAGTTTGAGACCAGCCTGACCAACATGACCAACATGTATTTTTTTGTGCAGAAAACACAAAATTAGCTGGGCCTGGTGGCACTTGCTTGTAACCCTAGCTACTGAGGAAGCTGAGGTAGGAGAATCAGTTGAACCCAGGAGGCAGAGTTTGCCGGGAGCTGAGATCGCCCCATTGAAGTCCAGCCTAAGCAACAAGAGCAAAACTCGATCTGAAAAGAAAAAAGAAAAGAAAAGAGAAAAGAAAGGAAAAGAGAAAAGAAAAAAGGAGAGGAAAGGAAAGAAAAAAAGAAAAAAAAAGGAAATAAAAGAAAAGAACTAAAGTCTAAGTAGCCACTTCAAGAACTTAGAAAAGGAAGAACAAAATAGATATAATGAAAACAAAGAAGGAAATAATAAAGATAAAAGAAGAATTAAATTGAAAATAGAAAAACAATAGAGATAATCAATGAACATAAGAGCTGGTTCTTTGTGAAGTCCAGTAAAATCAACAAATCTTCAGCAACACTGACAAAGAAGAAAAGGGAGATAACACAAATTGTAATATCAGAAATAAAATGAGATATTACTATGGGTCCTGCAGGATAATAAGAACATACTACAAATAAGTCTATTTACATAAATATGACAACTTATGCAATATGGACCAATTCCTCAAATAACAAACTACTACAACTCACCCAATATGTGTACCAGATAAATTGAATAACCTAAAAACTATTAAGAAAATTGAATTTATAACTTAGCAGCTCCCACAAAAGAAATCTCAAAACCCAGATGGTTTAACTTGGAAAAGTTTATCGCACATTTAAGCATTAATGCCAAATCTACACAATCTCTTCTAGAAAACAAGAGGAGGAAACATTCTCCTATTCATTTTATGAAGACAGTCATAGCCTGACAGTAAACTAGACAAGGAGAGCACTACCACCACCAAGAACAACAATATCAACAAAATCAAAACTAAAGATCAATAGCTTTCCTGAATATAGACACGAAAGTCCTTAGAAAATACTAACAAATAGGATTAAGCAATTCAAAAAAATTATGTCACGACCAAATGTGGTTTATTCCTAGGATGCAAGCTTAGTTCAACATTTGAAAATCAATCAATATAATTCACCATATTAATAGGCTAAAGAAGAAAAATCACATGATCATACCATTCAATCTAGGGGGAAAAAAATGACAAAATTCAATACCAATTCATGATAAAAGCTTTCAGAAAAGTAGAAATAAGGAAAAAAGTTCTCAGCTAATCTAAAAAGTAATTCAACTATCATTGTACTTAATCATGAAAGACAGAACATCTTTCTGCCAAGATTGGATAGAAAGCAAGGATTTGTGCTGCCATCACCCTTATTTGACATAGAGCTAGAAGTTCTGACAAATGCAGTAAGGCAAGAAATGAAAATAAAAGAAATAAAAACCAAAAAGGTATAAATGCAATTGATTTTATGTGCAGATGACATGATTGTCTACATGGAAATCTTAATAATCTAAAATTGGCCCCACATTGAACCCTTTATTGTTATTTTATTGGTCTGTTTCCCATAGGTTTCATGAGAACATGGTCTGAGAGTAAGTACAAAACATGACACATCAGAGTTTTCAATTATCAGCCTCTGTTTGGTTCCTGGCACATTTAACTCTATTTGAGATAAGATATACAGGATTATAATGCTTTGAAGTTATAATCAGAGATTATTTAGACTCCTCCACTGTTGCTGTTTATGATAGGGCCACATTCAAGCCTCAAGGTGCATTCTCTGGCCTAAGGGTAACCAATGAGGAGAGACTGGTAGAGGAAGGGGAAGAGGGAAGGGAGATGGCATCTGAGGGAATTTCATAGATATATATCAGAGTCCAACTTTTTAAAAATTGAAAAGCAATCTAATGAGAAGCATAAGAAAAAGTTGTGTGTCTTCTGGAATCTGAGCAAATTTTAGAATCCAACACGATTTTGTGATCAGCTATAAAATTTATCTGCTATGGATTATCTCTCCATAACCTTCTAGATCCTGGTGAGAATAATGAAAGGTTATAAAAATAGACCTTTAAGAAACGTTGAAATGGAGGGTTAAAATTTGCTGCTTCCTACCCTTTCATTTCAAAGAAACCTGTTATGCCAAACCTTCAAACACTGACAACATGACTCAGCTTCTTTACTTTTGACTAAAGCCATGGTGTTCTCTTGAAGTTGTATACCTGAAAATGAGACTGGTGTTCTTTCTTTCACACAAGCTTACTGGGCCAAAGACTACTGCGTAAATGAAACAAGTTTTTGCTGGTAACATGTAAAGAGGGTTTTATGCAAAACTGGTCTGCTAAATCTTGTATGTCCATTTTTCTTTTATTGCACATTTGAATCCTGACAGCAACTTAGATCCTTAGTATGTTTTGGATATATTTATAAATAATATTATAAATCTTCAGTGAAATTTATATGCCTGTTAACTTAGTGTAAGCTTAAGCTAGAGAACAAAATTATAGTTACATCAATTATCCAAGGCAAATAAAAACATATGTTTGTGCTAGATAATGTTCAAAGCAATAGCTAAATGATTACTTTTTAATTGAAGTCTGCTTGGAGTCTTAAAACATTCCCCTTTATTAAAGAGCTACTTTGAATGAGAGAGAGAGAGAGACAGAGAGAGAGAGAGTGAGAGAGAGAGAGAGAGAGAGAGAGAGAGAGAGCATTTTAAATGTAAAATGTTAATATTTAAGAAATCTTAGTGAAATCTTTGTGAAAGGTATGGAAATTCCCTTGCACTACCTTTGCAACTTTTCTTTCAGTTTTAAGATTGAAATGATTTCCAAATTTTTAAAAAGCACAATTTTGAAAATGAAACTTCATTAAATGTCTTCCAAATTAAGATTTTTTTCAGGGACAAAGGTGACAGTCGGTGTCACCAGTGTTATGCAGGTCCCTAAGCAGAATAACGCTTATCTTATGAATGCTTATTAACATTCAGAGATAGCTTTATGAAGATTAGAATTTTTAGCATTTTAATGGTAGAAGCAGTCCTCCATATCAGAAAACAATAGAATTACTTAGCAGAGTATAGATAATTTAATACTTGAACATGTAACATAAGATCCATATAACAAAGCATTGCATTGACATTCCAACTTTCCTCCTCCAAAGAATAGAGAATACATGAGTCACTTTGACATAGCATCAAGTTGCTTTCTTTTCTGTGATGACTTTCTCTTGTGCACATAAGGAATACTATTTTTGAAAGGAGAAAATGGATATCCTGGTAAATAACAACAAGGTTATGAAATGTGTAATATGTAACTGACAGTGATTTAAAGTAACCAGGTTTCTGTGGCATACATGCTGATAATGAGAAGGTTCATTTCCTAAAACAAATAAGGCAAATTGAAAGTGAAAAAAATGACTAATTCTGCTGGATATTTGTCCACCTTAAAATCCAAACACAAGCGAAATAAGGAAAACTAAGATTTAAGAATTGGGTCTGCTGCGTAGCTTCTAGTTTTTAAGGAAAGTTTATGAACTAGCAAAAGAACAGATTTAGATGCTGTTTTCCTGACTGAATATAAAGCCACTAACTTCATCTTTGGATCCTGAAGAGTAAATGCCAGATATAGGTGATGGGGAGGAAGGCAGCAGATCACACTGCCATGTGTGTACCTATGCAACAATCGTGCATGTTCTTCACATGTACCCCAAAACCTAAAATGCAATAAAAAAAGTTATTTGTTTATTTTATTTTTGTTGATTTTAGTTATTGACCACAATTTCTTACTATATTCTAGAAATGAAAACCATTGAACTTTGAGAAGTCTAAAAGTTATTAGAAATAAATGAATTGTTAGAATTAAATGAATGCTTTCCATAGAGCAGTTACTCCATTATGTAAAGCTTAGACATTGAATGGAACAGATAAAAATGCAAACTAAAATCTGTAAGTAAGAATCATTTTCATAGTATTTCAGTGTCTTATTTATGGATTGAGTTTTGGGGACTTTGGTTGGATTTTTAACAATTTTCCATTTTTTCTAGAATTTCTCTCACTTGCTACTAAATCTCTCTTTATCTTTATCAGAATTCCTTTCCCTGTTAAACATGTTACATCAGTTTTATTCTAGTCTTTAACTCTAATATGTAGTTTTGTACCAAGCTTTAAAAATGTCCTAATCTAAAACAAACTGGACCACCACTCCAGCCTTGATTTATTTTCAGAGCTTTAAACAAAAAGTTTGCATCTGTTACCCTTAAAGTCTGTAATTAGTAGTTGAACCACACAAAGAATCAACATGATGTCATGTCTAGACAACATGTAAATTAATATGAAAGCAATTGATTGACGAACACTATACTAATACAAATTAATCTGCATTAACTTTAATCCCCAGTTACTAACTGATTAAATGTGGCTGTTGGTAGCTGCAGAGGGGTGATTTCCATCTGTGATTCTGAGATACAATTTAATCATTGAATCTGTATGGAGACACAGTTAAAACACATACCATATACAGTGATGCTCCATGTCTGTTCTCTGAACAGAAGAGCTAGAGAAGCAAAACTGAAATATACAATTTAAAAACATATAGGAAACTCTTCTTAAGTGTCATAATTAACTTTTGGCAAAAGGGATGTTTCAGGCATGTTGACTTTGGCTGTGACTGCCATAGCATTCCTTCTTAGAAGGTGCATTCATCTGTTCAGAAGGAGAACTTGCTCTTGCTTTGAGGAAACATGAAATCAAAATTGCCAATATGTTCTCTCTTTTAAAGCACAATGATTACAATTTAGTATATGGACAGAAAAACACATAGATGTTAAGTACCAGTTCCTGTGAAACACACTTGGGTTTTGGGGTAACAACAGCCCCAAGTCTTCAGAACAAATCAACAGGTGCATACTCTCAAACCACAGTGGGTTATTATTCTACCACCTCTTATGTGCTGGAAGCACTAGAATAATGTTGAATTGTCCCATTTACTAAAAATGTATTTATTTGTGTGTAAATCTTATGGGTGCCTCAATATAATGTTTGATTTTTTTGTCTTTTTGAGGAATGTTTGTTCAAGTAAAATTAGCTTGTACTCACTTTAGAGTGTCAAAAAAAAAAAACCACCTCACCATTAATATCATCAAGGTATTTTTAAAATGTTGGTTTCACTTCTATTAGCCAGTCCCCATAATTGCATTAATAATATTTTTCAGATAATTGAAAACCAAGAACAAGCATACCAAATTATGAAAAATGTTTTACTCTTTTGATTTGGTAGTCATGTTCTATTTGTCAAAAAACTCTATAGCTTATGTTGGAACAAAATTAAGGAGTGTTTTATGAACATAATATACATAGGTTTGATAATTAAAAAGCAACAATGTAATATCAAAACGAGGGTCATTGTATTTATATGGACGTTTTTATAGACATCCTACTCATTGTCATAATAACTGAGGCTGTCATGACCATGGACTGTGCTTCGCATGAAGCCCTAAACAATTCTGACAGGCTGCAGCTCATTAAGGGACAGTTATTTTGTTGAAATGTCTATCAGCTTGCAGGGATGCACCAAGATGAATAGGCCCAAAACAATAGGCCCATTTGTTAGAGCAGTAGCTTCTCTAATACATGATGAGACAATCAAGCCAAGCTGCCTTCGGCACAAAGACATAATTAATCAAATGGACAAATGGTTTAAAAATTGCTCTAGTATATTCTGTAGTGGACAGAGGTTTCCATGGAAACATTGGCGTTTGCATCACAGTTAATGACCATTCTGTACAATGAAGTCTCCCCCTTCATACACACTTCTTTACTCTCTCCACTACGCCTGTTCTCCCCACTCCTCCAACTATTAAAAAACACAACCTGAAGAAAAACAAACAAAATAGGGAGAACGAGGAAACATAAAGAAGAACCTTGAGGATCTGTATTCCCTATCAGAAAATCTAATAGCTCTATTTGAGCATTTATGAAACTGATTATGAAGATTTTCTTGTTTTCAATACTTAAATACAAATGTAGAAAAACAGCCTGAAATCGTTACTTTTAATGCTATTAGATAATTACAGCAATTTCATCCTAGTGTTTACAGATACAGCTTAGCTCATTGTAATTATTTAAAATGTATTTGGAAAAAAATTAAACTTGAATACTTAATGCTTCAAATGTTAAATAAAATTTTAGTAAAGTCCTGTGAGTAAAGGAGACTTTAAATTTGACTTCAGTTTCTAGAAAGCAATACATTTCTTAAGTTTGATTTTTACCTGGTGTTTTGACATGTCATTGATTAATATTTAATCAAGCTAAAGAAAATCTCTACTTTGACTCCTAATAAAATGTATTTTCAATAAGTAACTGCATCTGTACTTTGAAGGATAGTGTTTCGTAACTATACATTGGTATGTGAGGCTTTAATCATCACCTTCCAACTTGCTCCAAAAGCGTAGCTTATTAAAATATTCTTTCCAATCACAAAAGAACCCTTTTTTAGAGATGTTCTGATAAATACAATATCCTCTATCTTGGTAGTTTATGAACCACAACAGTGGCCAAGTTTGATGCCTATTTAAGGGTCTTGTGTAATACTTGAAATAAACAGTTTGATTTTTTTTTAAACTACATGGAAGGGTAGTTTAATAAAATATTTTTTTGGATTTTTTTTCTCTAACTGTATTTTCCTTTTCTACTTTTTCTAAAACTCATGTGTATCTATATGGACAGCCGAATTGCTTTGTAGTGTCTTTTAAAGATTTCTTCCCTTCCTGGTATTTATGTCTTTATTTTTTAAAGGCTGTGTCAATAGAGTCTTTTGCAGGTGGGGAATGGGCAATGGTGGGAGGTAATTATGAGGCTTTGGAGTGAAGATAAGTTGGAGACCAAAGCAGCAAGGGAGCTAGTGGTATTTTCTAAGACTGGGAAGGAAGAAAGGTCTGCTAGTCTTGCACAAACAGAGTCCAGAAAACTGTTTTGGGCAGCACATAGAAAAATGTTTCCAAACACAGAGAAGATCAGCTACATGGTGCAACTAGGGAGTTTGGAACTGAGGCTCTCAGTCTGGGCAGAGTTCTTTCCCTCAGAGTGCATCTTGGGAGCCTGTTTTCAAAGAGCTATACAAGGGTGAATGATGAGCATGTCTGGAGTTACCAAGATGAATGGAAGCCTGCAGAACACAACATCATTTTCCTTCACCAGCTTTGCAGACCATATTTTTATAACATCCTAGAACCAACTGAGACTGAATTTTATTACTTAAATTTTTTTTTAAAAAAGATATTTAAAGCACATCTGGATATGTATAGTAAATTATATCCTCGTCCCAAGATTTGGTTGTAAAGAAGAATGAATGAGAATACTTTTCTATTTATCTCTAAGGTAGATGGAAGAACATGGACATAAACTGCTATTCAATTAAACTATGTGGTAGGAGCATAAGCCATGAAAACTTTTGGGAACGTTTTTGTTTAAGTATGACATATACATAGAAAAAATGCACAATGCATAAATATAACCCATAGTCAGCACTCAGCTCATGAAACAGGGCACTACTCATGTCTCAGAAGCTCCTTAACTTACTCTATTAATTATTACTCCACTAAAAGTAACCACTATACTTCTAATGCTGAAGTTTAATCTTGCCTCTTTGGAATGTGAAGTCTAAATTTTGTAATGATATTATTCTAAGTATTCATTCAGGCTGGAGTAACTAAACTAATGTAAAATTTAAAAATATAATAACAGAAATTAAAATAATAAGAAAGAAAATAAGATAGAATGATTACTTGATACCAGATGGGACAGTCTGATTATTAAGCAAACTGATGTAAGTATCCACACAGTTTGCTTACATAAAGCACTGGCCTGGTTCACTTAATTCCACAAGGGTGAGACTGACTCTAAATGGATCCATCTTTTAATGATAGTTATTAATTTGAGGAAGACATAGTCTTTTTAGGACTCTATTCCTTTAGTCATAGAAATAATGATAGCCATCATGATGCTATTAGAAAATTAATAATATAACACCTGTCATGAAAGCACTTTGAAAGCTTTACGAGCCCCAAAGTGAGACCGCAAGGAAATAGAGACTCTATTATATTACCAGAGGGAATAAAAATTATTCCATCACTGTGTAAGATGTGGTGAAGAATACAACTACAATTATAGCTATATTTTCTCTTTGACCCAGCAGTCTTAATTCTGAACATCTCTCCTACAGAAACGTTTGCCCACGAATGAGATAATTTACATATAATATACAAAATTATTCAAAGAATACTACTTTTATTAAGAATTAAAAGCACCTAGGAGTGCAAATATGGAGGACTGTTTGAACAAGCTATGGTATATCCACATAGTAGAATTCCATGCAATTGTGAGAATAAATGAAGAAGACCTCAGCGAAAAATTTGCTGGGGTATATTTTAAGTGAACAGATCAGTGTGCAGGAAAGAATAGGATAATGAGTATGCTACTGGCATGTGAGGAAGGAGATAAAATACATATTCACATTTTTGTATTTGCATATAGATCACTAAAAGGATAAACATAAGGCTAATAAACATGCAGAATGAGGGGAGAATAGATGTGATGGAAGTGAAGCTAAGATAGAATTTCAGGGTGTACTTTTCAAAAAATATTTTTTTATTATTATTATTTTTGCAACAGTAGTATATAGAGTCCTATGTATCTTTCACCAAGTTTCCACTAGTTTTAACATCTTACATAACTAAAAAATTAATATAGGCAAATACTATTAATTTAACTGCAGATTTTACTGAGACTGCACCAATTTTTCCAATAATATTGGTTTTCTGTTTTAGAATCCAAGTATTTCCTTGCATTTACTTGTTATAACTTTTAGTCTCTCTAAACTGTGACAGCTACTCATCTTTTCCCCTAAGAACTATAACACTTTTTGAAGAGTACTTGTCAGGTATTTTGAAGAATATCCACAGTTTGGATTTGTATTATATTTTCTCACAATTAAGCTTAGGGGTATGCATTTTGGGGAAAAATATCCAGAGATGGTGTGCCGTTTTTAGGGCATCTTAGGGTATCATATTAGGGACACACGATGATGGGTCTTATTACTGGTGATATTGATTTTAAACACTAAGTTAAGGTTCTAACTGCAGGTTTGTCCATTGTAAAGTTATTTTTCCTTTGTAAATACAAAGTGTTTTAATTAAGATAATTCGAGGAAAAAAACTATGTAAAAGTGTGTTTCCTCTTACCCTTTGCCGATCAGTTTTAGCACTCATCAATGGATGTTGACTACAGCAACTATTATCACTGTATTCCAATGGTGATATTCCTATTCCCTTACTCATTCTAAATTTGTTAAATTCTTTTGTTAGGAAAAATCTTTCTCAATGTTTAATTTATTTATAAAATCACTTGTTTATCTCAGTATGGATGAATGGTTATTTTATATGATTTTATTTTAGTTTCTCTCTAGTAATATCATTTCTTCTTCTTCATCTTTACTTCTTCTTCCTCTTTTTTCCCTTATTTCCTTCCCCTTCTTTCTTCTTGCTCTTCCTCTTCTTCCTTGTCTCCTTCTTCTTCCTCTTCTGCTGCTGCTTCTTCCTGTCTTTTTTCCTCCTGCTCTTCCTTTTCTTCCTCCTCTTCCTCCTTCTTCCCACTAATTTACTAAAAGTGGTTTTCCTAATATCCATTTAAAAATTGACCAAGCAGGCCAAGTGCAGTGGTTCCTGCCTGTAATCCCAACAATTTGGGAGGCTAAGGCAGGAGGGTTACTTGAGCCCAGGAGTTCAAAACCAGCCTAGGCAACATAGAGACTCTGTATTTAAAAAAGAAAATTATCCAAGCACGCTTTTAAATAATAATATAGTGCTTTATGTGTAGAGCAAGTATCTTTTAACCTAGTAACCCAATTGTTCTTTCTCTTGGACATTGCTGCTATTTACTTTACATCTAAAGTGTTACTTTTACTGCTCCAATGAGTTGGTTTTTTTTAGATCAATTAAGAATAAGAAAAATAAAATAATTTACATTACCTTTGTGAATTACTTCTCTGATGCTTTCCTTTTTCTTTATGTATATTCAGCATCTGATCTACACATCATTTTCCTTCTGCCTAAAGACTTTCTTTTAACATGTCTTGCAGAGCAAGTCCATTGGGTGGGAATTTTCAGTTTTTGTTTGTCTAAAAAAGTTTTTATTTTTTCTTTTTGAAGGATAATTTAAGTGAATATAGAACTCATGGCTGTAGTCTTTTGCTTTGAGTATTTTAATAACTTCATTTCACTTTCTTCTTGTTTGCATTGTTTTTCATGAGAAGTCTCCAGTAGTTTGTATTCTTTTACCTCAGTATGAAAAGTGTTCTCCAATCCTGGATTCCTTAAACATTTTTTCTGTATCTTTGTTTTTTTTGGTTTTTTTTTTTTTTTTTTTTGCAGTTTGAATGTAATGTGTCTCTGTGTGGAGTTTTAGATGTTTATTTTGCTGATATATACTAAGCTTCCTGGCTCTGTGGTTTGCTATCTGTTCTTAATTTGAGAACTTCTCAGTCATTATTTCAGCAAATATTTCTTCTGCTCCATTTTCTCTTTCTCCTCTTTTTGATATTCCATTTATATACACGATGCAACTTTTGATAAGCTCCACAGTTCTTCTCTGTTCTGTTACATTATTCTGTTCTATTGTATTCTATTGTGTTCTATTGTATTCTATTGTATTCTATTCTGTTCTATTCTATCCCCTCCTCCCTTTTTTTCCCTCTTTGCATCTTATTTCAAATATTTCTATTTACCTATGCTAAAATTTGTGGATTCTCCCCACAGCCATGTCAAGTCTATGGATGAACTCATCAAAGGTGATCTTTATTTCTGACACTGTTTTTTCTAGCATTTCCATTTGATTTCTATAGTTTCCATCTATCTACTGAAATTTCATCTGGTCTTGAATATTGTCTACTTTTTCCATGGGAGCCTTTACCACTGTAATTGTAGTTATTTTAATTTTCTATTAGACAATTCCAATATCTTTTTAATATCTGAGTCTGATTCTGATGCTGCTTTGTTTCTTCAAACAGTGCTTATTCTTGCCTTTTGATATACCTTGTAAATTTTGTTGAAATCAGTTATATTGTATAGAGTAATAGTTACTGAAGTAAATAGGTCTTTAGTATGAGGATTTATGTTAATCTAGCTAGGAGTTGAAGTGCATTTAATGTTTATTTTAGCTACAGATACCAGAGGCTTCCAATTACTGTAGTAAGCTTATTTTTTTTTATCCATACTTAGCTTTGTTTCTCTTTGTACTGCTCTTTAGAGAGAGCCTGTGTCTTGTAGCTCTTTAAATTGTAATCCACTGCTATTATTCCTGGAAGCTTGTTAGAACTATGATGGGTTATGGAGGAGAGGGAGTCTGCTGGAACTTCCTCAATAAGTCTTAGTGTTTTAATGGTCTTATGTCTTGGGAATCTGGATAATGAAGAGTTTCTGCTTCTCCTCCAGGGTTAGAGCTTTTGCCCTTCTTGTTTTCTAGTCCTTCTCCAGCACCAGTGTTTCCAGTACAGTAGTCCCTACCACCACCACCTTATGCAAAAGGGATATACTCCAAGACCACTATTAGATTCTTGAAGCCATAAGTAATACCAAATCCTATACTATGCTTTTTCCTATATATGCATACCTATGTTAAACTTAAATCATGTATTAGTTACAGTAAGATATTAATAACAATAATAATAAAGTAGAACAATTATAACAATTTGTGAGCATCATTATTGTGCAAGGGGGCCATCATGAAGTAAAATAAGGGTTACTTGGATATAAACACTGCAATACCATGACAGTCCATCTGATAACCAAGATGGCTACTACTAAGTGACTAACAGGCTGGTAACCTAAACAGCATGGATATGCTGGATAAAGGGATGATCATGTATTGAGCAGTAAGTAGTAAAACTGAAGATTTCATTACGCTACTCTGAATGACTTGCAATTTAAAACTTATGAATTGTTTATTTCTGGAATTCTTAATGTAATATTTTTGGACTACAATTGAGTGCAGTTGACTGCAGGTAACTGAAACTGCAGAAAGCAAAATTGCGGATAAAGGAAAATGATCACATATTTCCTTGAAGTCCTCTTCCTTGTTGATTGTGACTTTTTTCTGCTTAGGTGAGATGGAAAGACAGAAGCAGGCTAGAGGCGGAGTGGATTTCCTTTCACCAAACTGGGTTGAAGTTTCAGAATTGCTCTCTGGTGATGCACTTCGTCCTGGAAATTAGTCTGTGTTCAAGAGAAGGGTCTGGAAGTCTTCCTGATAGCTCCTTCCCCCTTCCTCCTATGAGGGGCACTCAGGAGCTTTTTTGAATCCTCCAATATAACCTTGGTGGTGTTCCTTGGGGAAAAACCTGTGAGAATGTAGGGACAGCATCTGACTGCAGCCCTTAGGAGCTTCTCTCCCTCTGTAGTCTACATAGCACCAGCAATTCTTCCTCCTCACTAAGTGATGATTGACTGGCTATTTCTGCTCCAAATAAACAGCTCTCAGTTACATATCTCTGGATGTCCCTGACTCCAGATTTTGGGAATGCAGTTTGTCCTGAGACTTCAGTTCTCTGATAGAACCAAGAGAACTCCCCAATCTTCAGTTTGATTAGCTTTTGTCTACAGTAGTGATTTTTCAACCACTTCACATGTTGAAGCTGAAACCTGAGGTCGTTGGACTCAGATATTAATTTTATTCTTTGTGTTACACTATTTATTTTGATGCTCCAATTAGTTTTGGTCATTGTGAACTCTTTTTAAATCTAGCCCCTTCTTTGTTTTAACATGCCCCCCTGCTTTCTTCAACAGTGAGAAATCTGACTCTCATTATCTACAATTTATTTATATATTTGTTCAAGTCTAGTATACATATAAAGCAGTTTGAGAATATCTGTCCCACATATATGTGAAACAGATTTACCAGCTAGACTACAGTGTTTCTGCATGATTCTTTGTGTCTTTTTCAAGTCTTATATTACCCAGTCAAAACACTGTTTTCCAGAATTATTTAGGTTAACTCTTCCCCACTCACTTCAATGTGATTTCTGCTGATTTCTGTAGACCTATTTTCAAGTGTATGGAGTCTTTCCTTGACTGTGCCTAGCTTACCACTAAGCCCATTAAAGTCATTCTTCCTCTCTGTCACTGTGTTTTACATTTTTAGTATTTCCATATTTCTCCTGTAACTTCTATATCTTTGTTAAATTTAATCACCTGTCATGCATGTTGTTTATTTTTTCTTTTAGAGCCTTAAACATATTAATCATAGTTGTTTTCAGAACCCTCTCATATAGTCTCAACACTCTGCCATAACTGAGTTTAGTTCTGATGATTGCTCAGTTTCTTAGTACTGTGTTATTTTTCTTGACTTTTCTAACGATTCCTAATATATTCTTTTTTTTTTTTTTTTTTTTTTTTTTGAGACGGAGTCTTGCTCTATCACCAGGCTGGAGTGCAGTGGCGCAATCCCGGCTCACTGCAACTTCCGTTTTTCCGGTTTCAAGCAATTCTCCTGCCTCAGCCTCCCGAGTAGCTGGGACTACAGGCACGCACCACCACGTCCGGCTAATTTTTTGTACTTTAGTAGAGACGGGGTTTCACCGTGTTGGCCAGGATGGTCTCGATCTCTTGACCTCGTGAT